>CADDIJ020001377.1:0-144961 GCA_902809745.2 Tetradesmus lagerheimii | reverse complement strand
ATACCATTGCTGGTGCTTTGCAGCATTGCGGCTGAGCAGCACCGCAAGGGCTCCATGCATAGCACTCTGCTGCAGCACATGTTTCAGTGCTGAAGTGCAACCAGGCCCATCTACAGTTATGCTCTCCTCCACACTAGCCTGCAGCTCCTCTGCTGCCTCTTGCTGCACTTGACTGGCCTCCTTGCATACACGGCTCACGTGCAGGAAGTACTGCTTGGCGCGCTCCCGCTCAAAGCGCTGCATCATCAGCTCTTCAATCGTCCTGGCCTCCTGCGGCACAAATTGCAATATGCAACAACACCATGAAGCATGAGGATATGGATTTGAACACAGCAAACGCTGCACTTGCAGTGCTGCCTATGTCAAGGTACAATAACACTGCAAGCCTGCAGCTAATCAGCACATGCAGCAGCACCGAGTAGGCATCAACACATGTAGCTGTGCCACTATAGCTGAACACTGCCTGTAACCATAACTTTGGCTCACCTCTGCGCACACGTCCCAGTAGCGCTCTGCCAGCACTGCTGCAACGGCACCAGCGCTGCCGTCTGCCCCAACCCGCCACGGGTACTCGCCCTTGAACAGCTGGGTGACCTCAACCTCCGTCCAGGCTGCAGGCAGCTGCTCAACTACGCTGCTGCTGGGGGCGTCCACCACCTGCCAGCTGTGCATCATGCCCACCAGCTGCCGCACGCGTTTGCGCCTAGACTCGGCCTGCTTTTTCTGCGAGCGCGTGATGCTGCTTGCTGCCCCCTGCTGCTGTCGCTGATGCTTCAGCACTGCAAGCGCAGACACCAGCTTCTCTATCTCTGCCTGCATGCTCTGCAGCTGCTCATCCCGCAGAGCAGCCAAACCTGCCTTGTACTCATCGCTGCTGGGCTCCAGCGGATCTGTAATGTTCAGCTTGGTCATCAGCGCGCCCAACTTCTCTGCAAGCTTCTGCTGCCGCGTGGCATCCTGGCCGCGTGCATGCAGTGTGCGGCCCGCATTGCCAGGCAGTGCCACAGAGAGGGCAGTGGCGTTGCTGTGCAGCTGCTGAAGTGCTCTGAGCTGCTTCTCATTGCGGACATAATCAACCTGAAAGATTAGATGGCAGTGGGGCGGTAGCAAGGCAGCGCGCAGGGCAGGCGTCGCAACAACATCTATGTTGTGATATGCACTGAACAGCATATAAGAAGAGAGCGCTTGACAGCTGCAGCCTTGCAGGTGGCATTGGCACACAAACCTGCATGAACAGCAGAGCACATGACTTGTACTGGGCAAGTACTCTGCATGTGTGCATGCATTCTTGGCTGAAAGCAAGAGGACAGGCTGATGCTCACCAGCAGCTTTAGCCGCACAGCTTCATCATCCTGCGCAACAGGCGCTGCTACTGTGCTGTTGCAGCCGCAGGAGTCCACCGCTGCCTGCATGAGCTGCAGTTCAGACAACCCCTGCTTGCCTGCCAACTTCACCAGGTCCTTGTAGCGGCTGCGGCACTCCTCTGCACAGGACAACAGGAAGCAGCGCACGTCACGTCAAGGGCATAGCACAATTCAGCAAATACGCGTGCTAAGCAGCAAGCCAGCGGTAGGCAGAGGACAGCCGCTTGAAAGTTCAGCATTGCAATGCACGTAAAAGGCATGCCCCCTGTCATGAGCACCATTATGCATGCATGAACGCTGTGGCTGGCACACCCACTGCCAAAATAAGCAACTTGGTCGCAGTGGTAAAGAGGTCAGTTACACAATGCATGTCCGCCTAAGCCAAAGGCAGGTGCAACACAAGGCTGCTCACCAAGCTTGCGCAGGTTGCTCTTGTGCTGCTCCGCCATAAACGGCACAAACTCTGCCATGCGCGCTGCTGCAACAAAGCCGAGGCAGTCATCAATGCAGTCCAGGTAGTTGGGCTTGGCCATGTACCTGGTAAGCGAGGCGAGGGGCTTGAGCTGAGCCCACAGCTGCTCACACGTCTCACCAACCCGGCGGCAGGCACCTGCAGAATAGTGAAACACTTGTTTGAACGACGGGCGGCAGCGCACTCGGCAGCACATATCAGCGCTGCAGCACGCACGTAGCTACTGATCTGCCCAACGTGCTATGCATTACTGCTGCTCAAGGCACTGGCAGCCCAGCAGGCCTGCGCTCAATGCGCATTGTGGTTGCATGGAGATATCTTTGTTGGCAAGTGACATTTGTTGCTGCAGTCAAATGCTTTTAACTGCGGTGTCCACAACATACTAGAAGCACTAGCATGCATGCTACTGTATCACAGTAGGCCAACACTTGCAACAACTCACCAGGCAGGTAGAGGCCAGAGTTGCTCAGGCAGCAGCGCACGCCGTGCCCCCTGGCATGCCACCACGGCACACGGATGTGGCACGGCCCAGGCGCTGCAGGCAGGTACAGCTGCCTGTGGCGGGAGTAGCTGCAGCCTGTATCCAGGTACATGATGTCCACGCGCGCGGACAGCAGCAGCTCCTGCAGCGCTAAGTCGTAGTAAACAAAGCGCTCAGGTGCTGGCATAGTCATGAACGTGCCAAGCAGCGGCTGGCCGTGGCTGCACACGCCGCCAGCCAGGCCACAGTCGTCGCTGATGCCACTGTACAGCGATGACTCCCGGGCGCAGGACAGGCGCGGGTGGCACTCCCCACCCAGCTCAATGCTGATGTCATCAGCATCAAGCGCAGCACGCTGCCGCTGTGTTGCTGACAACTCACCAGACTGCTTCATTGACCACAGCTGTCTGTGAGCCTTGTCCAGGAAGCGGCACAGCACAGGCGCTACTTCGTCGTAACCGCTGCTCCTGCCAGCTGATGCATAGCGGTTGAGCTTGACATCGGCATCAAACATTGCAGCTGACAGCCAGGGCAGCTCGCCGACGCTCCAAATGCGAAGGAACGTGTCAGCGGGAGCTGGTGGCAGCAAGCATGGCAGCAGGAATTGAACCGCTTCAGGTTTGGTAAGCACAATGTTTTCTGGTTAAGCAGACTGTGCTACAGGGTGCTGGGTAGGATGGCTGTGGCTTGCCTGAGCAACAATAGCAGAATCTCATCTTCCATGCCTGCCATAATGTCAGTCCTGACCAACCAGCATACCTGGCAGTAGACCCAGCTCTTGGACATTGTCAGCATGCAGCCCGCACGCAGCAGCTGCGACAGCACCTGCAGGGAATTTGCAGCGTAGCAGACAGCACCACAAGGAGTTGCTGTTGTGTCACACAGCTGCAGCCCAAACAGTACCGCTGCCGCTGCTTGCACATGTTGTAAAAGCATACAGGCAGCCCACCTTACCGTATGACAGCCGGTGTTGATTGCAACTGAGCGATGTGGTGCACCACTGCTACATCCGCCACTGCACCTCCGCTCACTTGCTGCAAAGAGGTGCGCGGCTGAGTGGTCAGGTATCCACATGGCTGACGCCAACGCAGCAGCACCTGCAAATGTATGACGGCAACGTCAGCAAACGCAGCAAATGCAGATAGCTCTTGCGCAGTGTTGAGTGATTGCTGGAGTTAGCAGGCAGAGCCTGCAGGTTACCTGCAGGATCTGGTGTGCCAGCGCATGCTGGGCATAGCGCAGCGGGACCCAGAGCATCAAGCTCCTCTCGCACCAACGCATGAGGGTCGTGTGCGTACTCAGCTGCACGGGTGTACTCAGTCCATGTCCACTGCAGGTTCCTGCAGGCAGAGCATGCCAATTGTCAGCTCAGCAACGTAGAGCAGTGTGCTATCGTCAGAAGCCTGTCCAGCGCTTACTTTGCATTGATTGATGGGACAGGGTCATGGCCAGCTGGAAGCGCTGGCGACACCGCTGCCGCATCAGCAGCGCTGATCACTGCGCACGCGACGTTGGAGGCGCCTGCATAGGCGTGCGTGCTGGTGCCGTCACCCAGGGCCAGCTCCCTGTACATGATCAGCATCTGCTTGTCAAACCAGTGGGTTGGCTGCACTGGGGTGTTCCCAAAGCAACCAACATCCGCAGCGCCGACCTCCCAAGTATCATCGCAACGCTTGCACGTCACGGTTGGTACTGCCAGCCAGAAGTTAGTGCCAAGAGCGTGACAGGCAACCGGTCTGCTGCTGCTGACTGCGATGCAGGTGTCTGCACCAGCCCCTTTCAGCACGCTGCAGCAGCTGTGACGCTGCAGCGCTGTTGTAATGCGGTCGCTCAGCAGCTTAATGATCAACTGCCGCTGCTTCAGCTGGTCATAAGCCCAGCCTCCTGGTATGCTTCATACTGCTGAAGGCTGCTGCTGTTGGCAGCCCTGCGTTCTTGCCAGCTGCGGTGGAGCTGCTGCACACGCTGGCAGTGCTCGCTGTCGCCAGGCCACAGCAGCTGGGTGCCAAGGATCGCCTCCACATCTACATTCAAACCTTCACTACCCTGCCTGTGCAGCCTAGGCTTGTTCCTGGTGAAAGGATCAGGTGGCACAGGCTGCTCTTTCCTTTTGGACCTGGTCTGTTTCTGATTCTGTGCAGCAAAGCCTTGCAGCTGCTGTGAAGCGTCAATAAATCCCATTGTTGCGATATTTTCGAGATCTTGAAGCAGCAAGAGCGTCAGCGTTGAGGCTGCATCGGTACTGTTCTGCTGCGATACATGCTGGCTGCACGATTGAAAGATTACGCAGTTGTTTAGTTATTCAAGAAACAATAAAAGCTGCTGATGCAGCGAGTATGTCGCGACCAGCGGTGATGCTCACAGACGCCCGGGCAATTCAAATTGTACCAGCTGACAGCAGGCAGCACATTGAGGTGACAAGGAGGAGCGAACTATAGTATAGCGTATCTTTACTGGAGTTTTACGAATGTTTTTGGTTTCAAGCACTGGTAGTGGACACCTGCCACATCAGAGAGCATGGCTGAGCAGGGCTAGCAGCAGCGCTGGGGCAGAACTGCTGTGGTGAGTAGGCCACTGGGCACCCTGCCTGCCGCGCTGCATCACAACGGTGTTGTTTCACCTTGTTGGCGGTGTATACAGGCACATGTGGTGCCATACCAGATGCTGGTATGATACCCTACCAACAGCTGGTATGGTACCCTGCCACATGCTGGTAGTCATTACCATGTGACTTAGCTGTCAAGCTAGCCAGCACTGTGCTGCAGTAGCCACAACACATGCCAGAGGAACCTCCCATGACTGCGAATTTTGTTCTTTTCCCAAAACATGTCTATCGTTCGTCTAAGGCGCATCATTTAAGGATCTTTATGGCCCATGACTTGCAAGTTGCAAGCTTGGGCCCCAAGCTGCCAGCTAATTCAGCCTGCAACCAGTGGCCTGCACGTTCGGGGCCGCAGCGTGCATGCAGGCTAGCTGGTCAAGCCTAGCACCATCAGGCTGCTTGCAGGACTCTTTCAATATATAAAACTGGCCAGGACCTTGCAGCTGGCAATCAGGACAGCAATTTGACATCAGCCTGATGAACATGCATGAGGTGAGGTTTTAGGCCTACTAACCATGCTTGGTGCACTGGCACTTGCAGGAAGGTGTCCGTCATGCTGTTTCACACCCAGAAACTCTGCCAACAACACAAGTACTGGTGAGCAGCAGCAGCAGCAGCAAAGGTTGCTGGCTTGAAGGCCGCCTGCGGCATGCACAGAACGTGGTTACGTGGTGATTCATATGCTGGGGTGACAGCAGTGGCCTACCATTCGGTACCGCATTGGGTTGTATGTACGTCCTGGTGGGCAAATTGCTGGGCAATGCTGCTGCAAGCCACCTGTTGCAGGCTGAAACAGTGGGGGGCACCCTGGGCTGAGCTGCCATATGCCATATGGCATGCATGTAGAACCTGATGGCAAGCGGCAGCAGCAGTCCATGCTACAGGGCCTGCAGATTCAATTCAGTGGCACATCTGGGCCGCAATAGTCAGGTTCAGGCTCAGCACTCGGCTAGCCGAGGCTGTAATAAGCCGGGCTTAGCTGAACCCTGCTTAGTCAAGGGCCTTGAGTTGCTATACAAAATGCGCCCTTGGTTCGGTTCAGGACCCAGATGGTGCCTCGAATCAGTCTATTCATCAACAAAATACACAAGATTGAAGCATCTGTCGCTCTGGTGCTCATATATGATGCTGTCGGTTCCTTCGGTTCGGAGCTAAGCAGAAGATTCCCGCCCAGCAATCGCTTCGCTTGTGTCGCTCACTCATAAAGTCAAAATCGACATGCCGTGTAGCATCTGCTGCCACGCGTATGACCTAGACAGGCATGTGCCCCTGGGGCTCCTGTGTGGCCACACCTTCTGCAAGAGCTGCCTGCTGCAATCAGTTGAACTCCCTGCTGCAATCAGATGTTTCAACTGCCGCGCAAGAGAGATACGTTGCATCTCAGACATCCCTAAGAACCTCGAGCTTATCGAAACGCTCAAGTTGGAGGCAGCTGCTCGTTTTGAGGGCCTCAGGTTGGAAAGCAGCAGCAGCATTGCCAACAGAAGCAGCCCTGTCCTGAGCAGGATGTGGTTAGAAGAGGACGAGCTGCAGCTGTCAGCCACCGTGCTTGGAGCTGGAGCTATGGGCCAGGTTGTTGCAGGCACATATGAAGGGCGCGAGGTGAGCATCTACTGCTCAGGCTGCTGCAGCTGCACAGTCAAATGAAGCACAGCGCACCCTTTCACTTTTAGGAGGTGCATGCACAGGCACGCTGCATGCAAGTATGCAGTCAAAGTCGTTGTGAGCAGTGTTGCATATGGGCTATCCCCAGTTACTGAATGGTGCAGAGCTGTGCTGCACTGGCTATAGCAGCAAATGTGACCGCTTTGTGCTGCATGTGCCATGTAATCGTTCCTGCAAGCAACTGCATGCAAGCTGTCACTGAGATGGTCCAGATTCAATGCTGGCCTTGCTGCTTTGTACCCTGCATACCTTACTGTACACCAGGGTTCATCAGTACGTTGATTTCAGGGCAGCATACTGTCCAAAGTACGTGAAAGTACGTACTAGTACGCGTATGGGGGGAGTACGTGGCTTTAGTACGTGGTTGCAGTCACACGTACTGCCTTGTCACTCACATGTTAGACCACCAAGAGGCATCCTAGAGGGCCTACGCCATAGTGTAGGCATTATATATATTACGTACGCAGTTTGAAACCCTGTCGCACACCAATTGACACAGCATGAGCGCCGACTCGCCAATTGTGGTTGATGAGCTCAGCGGCAACCCAACAGACCACTTCAAGGTCCTAGAAACGCTCAATCACGGCCAAAAGCACTTTAAGTGCAACTACTGCAACCTCCAATTCAAGGGCACAGGCACTCGCTGTTATGTGCACCTGACTGGTGAAGGCAGCGGTGTTTCAGCCTGCACAGCAGTGCCAGAGAACGTGATCACCTGCATCAAGGCCGCCAAGACCAAGAAGCAGGCAGACAGCAACAGAAAGCGTCAGGCTTCAGAAGCTGCTGCAGACAGCAAGCGCCAGCGACGTGAGAGTGTGCCAGGCGGCAGCAGCTCAGTGCCAACTGGCAGCTGCTACTGCTGTCATTTTGCTGCTGCTGCTGTTGTGTGCATGCACAGGTTGTCACTGACAACGCGCAGGCCTGCCGTGCAGCTGGTGCCCTTATTGAAGCACAGTACCCTCACATCACGTGGTCGCCCTGTGTGGCACACGTGTGCGACCTGGCGCTGGAGGGCATCTTTGCCCTGTCCTACTTCAAGGAGGTGCACAGCAACACCAAGGGCTTTGTGGGCTTCATCGACAACCACCACCACACCCTGGCAGCATGGCGGCAGCACCAGGCAAATGCAGAGGGCAGTGTGCTGCAGCTCATCAAGCCTGGTGAGACCAGGTTTGCGTCAGCACTGCTGATGATTGAGCGCACCATCAAGGTCAAGGCCAAGCTGCAGCAGTTTGTGGTGTCCGACAACTGGAACAACGCCATCGCCACCATGAAGGCCGCTGACAAGGTGCGGCAGTGTTGGAAATCTTGCAGAGCTGTTAACTGCACATTGCCTGCCCCCTTCTCACAGGATATAGGGTGAAGCTGATGAACCCTGGTGCATGGCAGCCGTGATGCTGCTGACTTGGCCTTATGCTGCCGCACATTGTTGCATACCGCATGCAGCACACCTGCACATGGCTGCACAAGTGCCCTTGTGAGAAGTGTTGACCCCACACCTGACAGCATTTGTGGTGCAACAATGCTCATGTGCCACCGCCTTTGCATTCCAGGACACCGCTAACACCTACAAGGACATCATCCTGAGCGCTGCGCACTGGACAGCAGCTGAGCAAGCGTTTACTGTGTGCGAGCCTATCCTGCGGCTGCTGCGCTTTGCTGATGGAGATGTGCCAAGCAGCGGCAAGATCCACTACTACGCCTACAAGGTGCAGCAGCGGCTGCAGGAGGTGCAGCTGGATGATGAGGTCATGGATGAGGTGCAGGACATTTGGACGCAGCGGTGGGAGTACATGAGCAGCCCGCTGCATGGTGCAGCCTACTGACTCGACCCTGAGTTCCTGACAGATGAGGGGATGGACCTGGGCAACAACAGGGATGCATGTGTGTCTGACCTGCTGAAGATGATCAACAAGCTGGTGGCAGTGTCTGATAGGCAGGCTGTGCGGTTGTCATATGCTGCCTTTCGCAGCAAGGAGGGGCTGTTTGGCGAAGCAGAGGCGCATGCTGATGCTGCTGCGATGCCAGTGCACCAGTGGTGGAGCATATATGGTGCAGACCACCCCCAGCTGCAGAAGCTGGCCATCACCCTGTTGTCTCAGGTGTCAAGTGCATGCTCATGCGAGCGCAATTGGTCCTCATATGATTTCATTCACAACAGGCGGCGCAACAGGCTCACACCTGCACGTGCGCGTGACCTAGTGTTTGTGTTCACTAATGGCAGGCTTGTGCGGAAGATGGCTGTCGGGGAGGAGGGGTTCATTGGGTGGGATGAGGAAGAGGAGATGGAGGGTAGTGGCAGCGAGGGTGAGGGAGAGGAGGGTGAGGAGGGAGAGGAGGGGGGTGAAGGTGAGGGTGAGGCCGAGGGGGTGAGGGTGAGGGAGAGGAGGGAGAGGAGGGGGGCAGCTGTGAGGTTGAGGCGTGAGGGCAACGTGTAGCTGTGTAACCACAAGCACCAGCCTGGCTTTTAGGGGAGTTCCCACAGTACAGCGTACTTTGCACCGTACTACAGCGTACTCTGTCTCAGCCGCCACATACTCTAGCGTACTACGCACTACGTACTACGTGCTGATGAACCCTGAATCAATAAATGCCTCAGCGGACCATGCCATAACATGATGTCACCATCATGGTAGGCAACATGGCATGTGCAATTGCTTCACCCAGCTCTACAGCAGGCCAGCAACATAAACTGCCGAGCCAGAGGTTCAAACACCAGCAACGGTCATTCAAGCAACATTGGCAGCAACAACCTGCCAGCTGACAAAGAAGCCAATCGCTGAAGCTAGCTGTGCCGCTGTGCCTACCATGATGGTAGGCAACATGGCATGTGCAATTGCTTCACCCAGCTCTACAGCAGGCCAGCAACATAAACTGCCGAGCCAGAGGTTCAAACACCAGCAACGGTCATTCAAGCAACATTGGCAGCAACAACCTGCCAGCTGACAAAGAAGCCAATCGCTGAAGCTAGCTGTGCCGCTGTGCCTACCATGATGGTAGGCAACATGGCATGTGCAATTGCTTCACCCAGCTCTACAGCAGGCCAGCAACATAAACTGCCGAGCCAGAGGTTCAAACACCAGCAACGGTCATTCAAGCAACATTGGCAGCAACAACCTGCCAGCTGACAAAGAAGCCAATCGCTGAAGCTAGCTGTGCCGCTGTGCCTACCATGATGGTAGGCAACATGGCATGTGCAATTGCTTCACCCAGCTCTACAGCAGGCCAGCAACATAAACTGCCGAGCCAGAGGTTCAAACACCAGCAACGGTCATTCAAGCAACATTGGCAGCAACAACCTGCCAGCTGACAAAGAAGCCAATCGCTGAAGCTAGCTGTGCCGCTGTGTCCTGCAAGCCGGCAATGTGCCAACAAAACAATTAGTAGTCCACCTTTTGCCAGCACAGCAATGGTCGTTCCACTGGGCCCCGCCGAGTCGGGCAGCATCGGCAGCGGCAACCCGCCGACTGGCAGCCAGACAACCACCAAAGCTAGCTGCAGCCATGTGTCCTGCGGGCCGCCAATATGCCAGCTAGACTACTAGTAGTCCGCCTAGTCCTGGAACACGACCGTCCTGCCTGTGGGTGTGACCAGCACGCGGTCGTTGACGTGCCAGCGCACAGCACGCGCCAGCACCAGCCGCTCCAGGTCACGCCCCTTGCGCACCATGTCCTGCAGGGAGCAGACAGCAGGAGGCAGCAGCGTGTTGTTCTCATTACCAACATGCTATGAAGTACATGGCCCTTGCGCACCACGTCCTGTTCCCTGCAGGGAGCAGCAGCTGTATCTTGAGCAACACCAAATGCTGCCACATTCAATGATTCAACAGATATTTAATAGGGCCCTTGCGCACCATGTTCTGCAGCCAGCAGCATCAAGGCAGCAGCAAGTGGTCATGCACAGTTGGCGCGTCCCATGCCATGCGAACCGCCACACACATCTGCATGCTAGCTGCGGCCCTAATCCCTGTGTATGATGGCTCATACGTCCTGCTCAGGGTACTACAGCCGGCATACCAACCACTGCTTGCACACAGACAGGCACATGTGCTGCATGCCAGGAGTGTGCACCGGCACACTGTCCCTGAATGCAATGCATGTGATGCCTGAATGTCTAGCTAAGCGGTGCAGCCTCCATTCTGTAAGAACAGACTGGAAGTTTCTGGAACAAAGCACAACACCAAAACCAGTCTTGCCGGTGCGCTGAACATGTCAGCTGCGCACCTGCACGCTGTCTCTGTGCGTGATGCGTGTGATGTCCTGCTCGATGATGGGCCCCGCGTCCAGCTCACTGGTCGCGTAGTGCGCAGTGGCGCCGATGATCTTCACACCACGCTCGTGGGCCCTGCAGCAGCAGCAGCAGCAGCAAAGAATGGCAACCAACAGGTGGTGGTGTCAGCTGGTTGTCGTGTACTGTGAACTGGGTACCGTGGCACCCCAGAACCTTCACACCCCGCTCGTGAGCCCTGCAGCAGCATGACAACACAATTATGATGAAGCAGTGTATGGCACCCACAGCCAAGTGTCAGAACTTTCAAGGACAGTTGTCCAGGGATTGCGCGCTGCTGCTTTACTTGCAAACAATGCAGAGCCAAGACGGTACCAAACGGTGGTTCGGCAGTACACGGGCAACGATGAACCACATTATACATGCAGCAGCGTACGCAGCTATGGAATGGCTTAGCGCGGTTCAGTTGACAGAACAACATGAACATGCTATCAGCTAGCAGCAGCGACATGCAGTGCGGCGGGGGCACCAGTCGTCCTTTCAAAGGCAGATAACAACCATAACAAACAAACAACACACAACCTTGAGACCTTGCCACAACTGCGTGCGCACCTGTGGTATGGCTTTGCTCCCTCAAAAGCTGGCAGGAAGGAGTGGTGGATGTTGATGGTGCGGCCCCAGTTGGCGGCACAAAAGTCCTCGCTGAATATCTGCATGTACCTGCAGCACAGCATGTTGGAAAAGTCGTGTCGGGTCCAATGGGAGTGGAACAGGAACAATGCCCAGCAGCTCTGCAGGTATTGTGTTTGCATCAGGCCAGACGCTTTGCTGCGCACCTTCTGTGCATGTGCGAGTTTGCCAAAGCACGAGGCAGCAGCTGTTGCTGTTTCTGCTGCTACTGCTGCTGCTACTCCTCAGACGTGAGGCGTGAGTTATACAAAGTACACATGCTTTCGCAAGCTGTTCTCTATGCTGCCAGCTGCCGCCGCCGCTGCTGTCCATGATGCTCTGCCCCGCCACTGCAGCTGCTGCCATTGCTGCTGGTGGTGCGCACCTCGCCAGCACTATTAGATCTACATCCGCCTCTTCAAGCACCTGAAGTGCAGCAGCAGCAGCAGCAGCAGCGGGAAGTTCAATTCTCAAAAGCTGCAGATGAAGAAGCTTGCACAGCCAAGCAACAATCTCACCACTTGCCGAGCGACATCAGTCAGGATGCCAACCACTGCTTGCTGCTGTCGAAGGCACTATCAGTGGCGCCTCTACAGTTGCACAGCATCAGCACAACATGTGCAACACACGCTTATGCATAGGAGCAGTTCACCTGGCCCCAGATCCCAACATCCCAAATTGCTGCTGTCCATGTGTACAACAGCACCCAGACCACAGCCACCCACCCGCTGTATGGCTGCCTCCTGCTGCTGCTTTGCCACTGCCTTATCCAGCTCCTTTTTGATCCCCAGGTGCTCCCCAGGTGCTCAAACCGCACCCCAAACATGTCAGCCACGTGGCCTAGGTCGGGGTGGTTACTAATGACGACCGGGATGTCGCAGTGCAGCTTGCCGCTGTGCAAGTGACACCAGCAATGCAATATCATAAACTGCTGCTGCCGATGCACGCAACTCATCCTTCCACCAATTCCAACGCGGCACCCACTCACCCGCTGTATGGCTGCCTCCTGCTGCTGCTTTGCCGCTGCCTTATCCAGCTCCTTTTTGATCCCCAGGTGCTCAAAGTGCACGCCAAACATGTCAGCCACATGTCCGAGGTCAGGGTGGTTACTAATGACGACCGGGATGTCACAGTGCAGCTCGCCGCTGCGCTGCCGGATGAGCAGGTCGAAGAGGCAGTGGTCCATCTTGGAGACCAGCACTGCCATGCGCTTGCGCTGCGTGCGGTACGAGATCTGCACAGATGAACAGGCACACATAGGTTGGTGTCTATAGGACTTCCGCTCCTGAGGGGCGCGGGGCCGATGGCGTTGATGCTATGGCTTAATGGGTAACATGATGATGATGATGGTGTCTATAGGACAGGTGTGTTTGTGGCTCACACACTCAGCAGCATAGCAAGCTGCAGCAGCGATGCTGGCATCCCAGAAGGATTCATTCCCCCTGGCCTCACACCACAAGCCGTGGTGTAAGCAGCGCAGCATGTGTTCATGAGTACTTTGATGCTAAAAGTTATGTTACATGTGCATTAGCAGAGCAAGTTGCTGTGTTGCATGCAGATGCTGCTTGGCCTGCCAGCGCAAACTTGAGCAGTAAGCCTGCATCACCCAAACAATATGCCAGGTGTCAACACGCAGCAAGACTTGTGAATAGCTCAGATGACTTGGCAGCAAACGAAGCACCTGCCTAACATCCAGTGCAAGATTGTGGTAGCGCGTTGCCAGGTCAGCAGCAGCAGCACATGCCCTGAGGGCCATCATACCATCACATGATAACAGTCAATAAAGAGCAGGGACAACTGCAGTGCCTACTGCCTCATTTCCAGGCCATCTGCTAGCACTTTGCAGCATGAGAAACAGCAGCAACAGCAAAAGCCCCGCTGACCACGACATGCGTTGGTTTCACCAACAGCTGCTGCATACAGACACCTGCTGCACACGGACAGCTGCTGCATACAAACAGCTGCTGCACACAAACAGCTGATACGCCAACTGCCCCACCTTCCAGTCCATTTGGTAGCGCTTTGCCAGGTCAGCAACAGCAGTCTCCAGCACAGCAAGGTTGCCCGTGCCAACCGAAATGTCCTTGAAGTCAAAGTGGATGCGCTGGAAGAAGCGGCTAGGAGCCAGCGTCTCATCCGAGAACTGATCACTTTGCAGGATATTGCAGTTGAAGCCAAACAGCAGCTGCGCGAGTGCAGCAACAACGCCCTTTGCATCAGGGCATTGAACTAGCAGCACCCCAGTGGTGCCAACAGCACCAGCGCCGTTTTCCTCGCTGCTGGACAGCAGCTGCGGCACCTGGGGAGCTGCTACTCGCTGCACAGGTAACTGCTGCTGCCTAGAGCGCCTTGAGGCAGCTGCTGCTCTAGGTGCTGCTGTCGGGATGCGGCTGCTGCTGCTGTGGCAGTGCCGCTGGCACTGCTGGCTGCGCATCAGCTGCATGATGATAGAAGATGATACAAAAGATCAAAAGTGATGTTACGAAGCACCTAAAGGGGTTCAAACGGCTTCTCACAAGGAATACGTGACAGATGCCAGCAACCAACAAAGATTAGCCAGTACTGAACCGGGCTCAATCACTTGCTGTTAACTTAATGCGTTCTGCAAAACAGGCCGGCCAACTATTTGGATCTCAGACACATCTAGGCCCGGCATGTCGGAACAGTGACAAGAGCGTTACCTGTTCCACAGAGCAGATTGCAAGGCGCTCAGGTTTCCAAAGGGATGCCAGATGGTTTTCGTGACGAAACTGGGCCGTCGAGCTGGGCATGCTGCAGTATTTTCACAATCCTGAGCACCATGGTGGTGGTTGACTGGCCAGTCAACCGTGCATGCACGTGGCGTGCCAGCTACATCTGCTCTGCTGCCGTGCATGCACGTGCTACGTGAACGGGAGTGAGTTTGAATGCATCTGGGTTTTGTGTAGCACTGCACGTGGCTGACGCTGTCCATCGCCACACTATGCCAGCAGGTATCTGCTGTGCAGCTGCACCTGCAGCTGCTGGTTGCTATTGGCCACAGCATGTATACCGACGAGAAGTTGAAGACTCAACACCTTCATATGGAAACTCAAGTTCATGGCTGGACTAATGGCTGCTTGATCATTGCTGCATGCACATCATGCAGTGCAGACTCTGCACTGAGAGCTATAGCTAGCGGTACTGCAAAGCATCACCTGTGAGTATGCCGACCACGAAGCCATACAACGCATGTATCAACAAAATTTGCATCGTTTGATCTGTACGTTGGTTGTGACACCACAGCATTTGGGCTCGGGAGGGGAGGGGGGCTTGCTGAAGTGCCTTGCCCTGTGACCTTCCTTCAGTGAGCGCATGCAGCAAAGTAACCAACATGCTAAAACCTATGCGCTTCGTAAACACTGTCAACTACGGTTTGTTCAACAAAGATGCGGGGGTTCTCTGCGGGTTTCCAACGTTCGACGTCAGCTGTGTTGCGGTCATAGCTTTTGCCCTCTTCATGGCTATCGTGCGCGTCGCCTGCCACCAGAACAAGTGATCGCTCACCTTTAGCTGCAACCACATGATGAAGAGTGGACAGCCGATCATCCAAGTGTATGCAGTCTACTGTTGAACATCAGGCAAGTCACTGCTGTGCTTCCTTCCAGTTCAAACGAACGCTGCAGTTCATGTTTGTTGCTTTGTTTTCACCGTCTCGCTGCGGTCGTGCAGCTGCTAATCCGCCGTCTGCTGCTGCTGCTGCTGTGCCAGCATGCATGCACATGTAATGCTGCAGCTGCAGGCCTGCTTTACCTAAGCAGGATTACCTCAATATGGGAGTAGCTGCATGCATATGTGCACGCCTATGTTTTGCTGCAGGCAGGCAGCCACTGCTTCATCCCTGTTTGATCAGTTCATATCGTAGGTGCTGCTGACGCCCGATGCATTGTCTGCCTGCGCTGCACACACGTGCGTTCTTTATCGTGCAGGGCACCTACCAACCTCCCATTAGACTTGAGAAGAAGAACATCAATCAGCAAGCTAGGCAAGACTAGGGGCCTTCAGCCCCTGTGACCACTGCTGTGCCACAGCAGCACAGCAGCGCCAATCTGCTAGCACCGCACCAGCAGCGCATTGCGCTTCATTGTGTAGCACAGCACTACACAGCGCAGCAGCATGATGCGATCACCTGCAAGCGCAAGTGAAGGCGCTGCTCCTGGCAGCAGGCACAGCAAGCACGGCCCCAGTGATCTGGCACACAGCAGCAGTGCTGATGATGCTGCAATAGCAGCAGATCAGGATGCTCAGCTTGCAGGCAGTCAGGTGCTCAGCGCAAGGCAGCTAGCACCAGAAGGCAGCGATGCTGCAGCTGCTTCTGCTGCTGCTGCTGCTGCTGCTAGATCTGGTACATCTGCCACTGGCAACAAAGATCAGCAGCAGCAGCAGCAGCCAACGGCAGCAGCACTGCTCCCCTCAGCCAGTGAGCTGCAGCAGCACATTGAGGAGTCTGCCCCTGCACCAGCCGCAGATGCAGCACTGACGCCTGCAGCTGCTGCTGCCGCTGCTGGACCACCACCAGACCTCGCTGCTACACCACATCCTCAGCAGCAGCAGCAGCAGGGGTTTGAGCTTCTTCACACTGCAACAGCTCCACCACGCCCAAGCGCTGCAACAGCAGCAAGCCGCACCACAGCAAGCAGCAGCAGCAGCAGGCAGCTTCAGGAGTTAGCTGTCAGCTACAAGTCACCTGCAGAGCTCACCACAGCCCCTTCAAAAGGCAAAGTGACGATTGCAGGGCGGCGGTTGCCCACTGGAGAAGTTGTGGAGGAGGATGTAATCAAGCTGGCAGATTACTCCGCGCCTGGCGGCAGCAGCAGCAGCAGTGTGCAGCAGGAGGGGCAGGCAGGAGTTGGAGGTGGCAGAGGGGGACGAGGTGCTGCTGCTGGTGGGCTGGGAGTAAGTTCTCCAAGGCATGCAGGTGCGGCGCACAGGCTGCAACCCCTGTTTGTTGTTGCAGGTATGGTTGCCGAGTGTCCACGAGCAGCTGCTGCAGCTGCTGTGCTGCAAAGTCTTCAATGCATGTGTCCAAAGGTTTGCCGCAGCCACCGCGGGCGTGGCCACTGCAAAAGAAGCACTATGCAGGGCCCCGCATGCCACACTTTGTACACGTTTGCAACCATTGTGCTGCTGCACTGCCCCCTTTTCTTTCGCTGGGCCTGCAACACACACCAGCACTTGTTTCAGAGCATCCAATGCTCGAGTCAAATGTAAGGACAACTGCTTTTGCCACACCGCCTGCCGGCAGTTCCGGTGTGTACAAGGCCAGGGCAGCATCGCTGCTACCCAAGCAGCAGCAGCACACCTCCCCACTATAACTCAAGGAAATGCATTCCTGACATTGCATGTGCTGCTGCTGCTGCTGCTGCTGCTGCTGCTGTTAACATCACAACGTTGTGCTATCTGCTTAGTTTTCTTTTGTGTGCAGATGCATTGCGTGCTCGGGCCCCGGTCACCATGGCCACCGCAGGCACAGCAGCAGCCCACCTCTCTGCTAGCTCTCAACCATTCTTGTAACGCTGAACTTGCTTTTGTTGATGAACTTGCTCAACGGTTGCAGATGCTTCACGCGTCCAAGCACCAGTTGCCGCAGCCACCGCAGCCACCGCAGCCACCGCAGTAGCGCACCTCTCCACTGTAACCAATCCTGCTCCAGCCCTGACCGTGCAATATGCTGTTGCTGCTGCGGCTGTTGGGCTGTCTGCTTCTTTCCCATATGTGTGCAGGTGCATATGTGTGCAGATGCATCATGTGCACAAGCCCCTGTCACCATGGCCACCGCAGACACAGCAGCAGCGCACCTCTTCCCTCTACCCAATCCTGCTCCACTCCTGACAATGCACTATGTTGCTGCTGTTGCTGTTGCGCTGTCTGCTTGGTTTTCTTATGTGTGCAGATGCATCACGCGCCCAAGCGCCAGTCACCATGGCCACCGCAGGCACAGCAGCGCCCCACCTCTCTGCCGGCCCTCAGCCCCTGCCGCATTCCTGACGCTGCGCTTGTTGTTCAACAATGGTTGGTGAATGTGCTTAATGTGTGCAGGTGCATCACGTGCACAAGCGCCAGTCACCATGGCCACCGCAGACACCGCAGCAGCCCTATATCCTGTAACCAATCCTGCTCCACTCCTCACCATGCAATATGTTGCTGCTATTGCTGCTGTTGCTATGGCGCCATTTGTATGGCATTCCTTATGTGTGCAGATGCCTCACGCGCTCAAGCCCCAGTCACCATGGCCACTGCAGACACAGCAGCAGCCCACCCCTCCACGTTCTAAACATCCCAAACTGCTGACAATGCACTCTGATGTTGTCCACCACACTCACAACCACACTGATGCTGCTGCTGCAATGAACCCTGCTGCTGCTGCTGCTGCAGATGCATCACGTGCTCAAGCCCCTGTCACCATGGCCACCGCAGACACTGCAGCAGCGCACCTCTCCACCACCATCCAAGAGACCACCAAGACAGCAGACCAAGTCTACTCCACCCACGCAGCAGCAGCAACAGCAGCAGCGGCAGCAGCAGCACTACATGGCACCAGGGGTCTGGTTGTGCATACTGCTGCAAATGTGGCAGAAGCAGCAGTGGACCCTGCTGCTCTAGTGGACTTTGACTCGAGCTGCTTGAATGTGCCAGCGAGTAGTGCGCAGCAGCAGCAGCTGCAGCTGGCTGGAGATGTGATCGACACCAGCAGCAGCAGCAGCAGCAGCAGCAGTTTCACAGCAGCAGCAGCAGCAGCACTGCCAGGACCGACAGCAGCAGCAGCAGCAGTGGTAGGCTGTTGTGGACCTATTGCCAGCCTGGAAGCCTCATCACCAGCAGCAGCAGCAGCAGGGGACGTTGTTACTAACACTGTTAGTAATACTGGCGTGTTTCCTGCAAGTGACACAAGCAACATGCCACCACCGGGGCATGCTCTGCTGGAAGACAAGCAGCAGATTGCAGAGACAGTAGGCAGGCTGCGAGCATCAGGACAGCTAGCGGGACCAGAGGGGACCCCCACTGCTGCAGTCGCACCAGCAGCAGCAGCAGACATGGCAGCAGCAACAGTAGTTGGCAGTTCGGGAGGTGGCCCAGGGGTGGTTCCTGCACCAGAGATCGTATCAGCACGCGATCAGGGCTCAGCATCAGGGTTTGCCACAGTAGCAACAGGCCCTAAAGGTGATGCTGCACTGGATGTTACTAACACTGGTGTTAGTAACGCTACAGCAACAGCAGCAGGAGAGGGGGAGGATGCAGTGGTGCTAGCTGTGCATGATGCGGCAGCGCGTACAGCAGCAGTAGCAGGGGCACTGGTGCACCTGGGGCAGCATGTTGCTGCTGCTGCTACTGATCTAGCTGATGTGGCAACAGATCCAGGAGATGCTGTAGATGCTGCTGCTGCTGCTGCTGAGCCAGCAGCAGCATCACATGGCTGGCAGCAGCAGCAGCAGGCGCAGCAGGTGCATGGTGTCAGGGCTCACAGGAGGGACAGTGCCACAGCATCCGAAGATGAACAAGAAACATCCGCACCACCAGCAGCAGCAGCAGCACTAGCAGGCACAGCTGACGGGACAGACGCTGCAGCAGGGTCCGGCAACAGTGGAGTGGAGGTGCAAAGTGACCCCTTGGCTACTGCAACAGCAACAGGTGCTGCTGCTGGTATTGAGCCTGTGGTGGGCCAGTTAGAGCCTGGCTGGGGGCAGCTAGTGCAGCTGGCGCCAACTGCTGCTGCTGCTGCTGCTGAGCCTGTTGCATCACTTGCTGCTCCTGCAATTGATGACAGCAACAGCAGCAGGAGCGCAGGTGTCAAGGGTGAAGCAGCAGACCAAGCAGCTAGTCAATTAATCAGGAGCTCTGCAGTGCTCAGGAGTGCTAGCAGTGACGCTGCTGCTGCTGCTGCTCATGAGGCCGGCATAGAGGACCCAACAGAGGATCAGATTGCGGCAGCAGCAGCGCTGGCAGCAGCAGTGGCAGCAGCAGATGAGAAGTTGCGTAAGGATGGATCAGGCGTGGCAGATCTAGCAAGATCTAGCAGCAGCGGAGCAGCAGCAGCAGCAAGTGGGGGTAGTTTGACGGGTATGGCTGCAGCTGCAGGGTTGGCGACAGTAGAGCTGGCTTGGATGTCCCTGGTGGATGTGGGGCCTGCTACTGCTATGGGTGTGGATAGCAAGGACGCAGCAGGGTCAGTGGGACCAGCAATAGGCAGCAATGATGTAGCATCAGCACCCGCAGCAGCAACACCCACAGCAGCAGCAGAAGGTGCGTCAGAAGGTGGGGCCGGCAGCGAAGTTGCAGCAGGGACAGCAGCAGCACAACCACCACCACCACCACCAGCGGCAGCAGCAGCAGCAGGTGGTGGTTTGAAGGGTATGGCTGCTGCTGCAGAGCTAGCAGCAGTAGAGCCTGCTTGGCTGTCTATGATAGATGTGGGTCCCTCCACAGCAGAAGTAGCACCAGATGGTAGCGCAGCATCTGCAGCAGCAACAGCACCTCCACCACCACTAGCAGCAGCAGTAGAGCCAGCTTGGCTGTCGATGGTGGATGTGGGTCCATCTACAGCAGCAGTAGCACCAGATGGCAGTGCAGCATCTGCAGCAGCAACAGTACCCCAGGAGGCTGTGGCTGCAATAGCAGCAGGCAACCCTAACGCTGCTGGCAGCAGCAGCAGCAGGGTTAGGCCGGCAGGGGGTGAACCCAGCAGCAGCAGCAGCAGCAGTAGGGTTGATGCTGGCAGCAGCAGCATTGAGGGTCCTAGGGGGGCCCATGCGGCTGCACTTGTTGCTGCTACTGTTGCGAGTGAGGAGCGGAGGTTTAGGCGTCCCCCTACACCCCCTCCAACCCCACCACCTGCGGGTGAAGCCAGCGGCAGCAGCAGCAGCAGCAGCATTAGTGACAATGCACAAGGTGGCGGCGGCAGCAGCGGCTTTGCAAGTGACGTCAGCAGCAATGAGAGCAGCGGCAACAGTGATGATGAGGGGTTTGAGTTTGATAGCCCAGCACGGCCACGTTCTGCTGCTGCTGCAGTGAGGGGCAGCATGTCTGCTGCAAATGTTGGGGCTGGCAGCAGCAGCAGCAGCAGCAGCAGCAGTGTCGCCAGATTGCCAGCAGCAGCAGCAGCAGGGGAGTCAGGTGGGCTGGGTCTTGGCAGCCCCCCTACTGCAGCTGCCACAAGAGCCGTCTTTGAGATGGTGCATCAGGCCGGACAGCAGCAGCAGCAGCAGGGGCAAGGCCTGAGCCTAGAAGCAATGCTTGCGCAAGACCAGCCTAAGGCATCTGTGTTTGGCAGCCTGCAAGCTGGTGAATTTGTAGGGGAACCAGCTGCAGCAGCAGCAGCAGCAGCAGATCCAGCTGCTGCACCTGCACCTGCACCTGCATCTGAAACAGCAGCAGCAGCAGCAGTGGATGAGGGTGTCCAGGGACATACAGAAGAACCCCCTGCAGTGCTGCCTGTGCTGACACCTGCAGGCAGTGCAGCAGGAAGCATCCTGTCTCCACCCAAGGCAGCAGCAGCAGCAGCAACAGGTGAAGCTGCTGCACTGCTGCCAGCACTCTTCTCAGCAGCATCCACTGACACAGCAGCAGCAGCAGCAGGACAGCACGAGAAGGGAATTCCAACTACAGCTAGCACTGCTGATGTTGCAGCGGCTGCTACAGCCGCCAATGCACTGCTGATGCAGGAGTGTCTGCTGCAAGGCACTAGCGCAATACCTGAGCAGCAGCAGGGTGGCAGCAGCAGCAGCAGCAAGGCAGGTGGCAGCAGTGGCAGCAGCAGTACAGTGAGTGTGTGTGGCGATGCTGCGGAGCTCAACCCTGCGCTGCTTACGACGACGTCAGCAGCAAGATCAGGAGCAGCACAATCATCATCCTCTTCAGAGACAGCAGCAGCAGCAGCACCGCTGCAATTGCTTGCACCAGCAGCAGATGTGGCTACACCACCACCAGCAGCATCAGCAGCAGCAGCAGTTCCGGACCCTATTGCGCCAGCAGCAGAGCTAGCAGCAGCAGCAGCGGCACATACACCCGCAGACACAGCAACACCTTTTCCACCACCAGCAGCAGCAGCAGCAGTGCCGGATGCCACAGTGGCGGCAGCAGGCCGCGCCTTCCTGCAAGGTGCCGCTGCTGCCCAGCTGATCCAGGCTGACAGCGAAGGGGGCCCCAGCAGCGGAGCAGCACAGCACGTGCTGTTTGGGCCTAACACGCTGCCTGTGGATGTGCCAGCAGTGGGGTTTGAGAAAGCAAAGGGGTTCGACACAGCAGCACCTGCAGCGCAGCACGTGCTGTTTGGGCCCAACCCCCTGCCTGTGGATGTGCCAGCGGGATTTTCTGACACAGCAGCGGGGCTTGACGCAGCAGCGGGGTTTGACACAGCAGCACCTGCAGCGGGACATGGCCGTGCAGCTGCCACCCCGCCTGTGGATGTGCCAGCAGCGGGGTTTGATCCAGCAGCAGCGGGGTTTGACTCAGCAGTGGGGTTCGGAAAAGCTGCGGGGTTAGGAAATACAGCGCGGTTTGACACAGCAGGGGGGTTTGACGCAGCAGCACCTGCAAATGCAGCGGGGTGTGACACAGCAGCACTTGCAAATGCAGCGGGGTTTGATGCAGCAGCAGCCAGCCCTTCCAAACAAAGTGACACAGCTGGCAGCGGTACAGCAGACGCAATGCCAACAGCAGCAGCAGCAGCGGCGGCCGCAGATGCTGTTTCAGAGCCAGCAGTGAGCCCAGGTGCCAGCCTTTCTGCTGACATCGCAACCCTAGACACACCTAGCCACCTGGCAGGCTTAGCAGCTGGCAGCAGCAGCAGCACTGGTGTAACGGGTATTGGCACAACCTCCCCTCTAGCTGGCAGCGGGTTTGCTGTCCCAGTGTCTTCTGCAGTGGATGGTAACAGCAGCAGCAGTGCACCACAGCTGCCAGACACACTTGCTGCTGCTCCTGGCTTTGTTTCTGGGTCAGATGCAGCTGCTAGACCGACAGCAGCACCAACCCTTGGTTCAGTGTCTGTTGGGCTGCCAGCAGTAGTGATCCCTAGTGGTGATGCTCTTGATAGCATGCCTATGCTGCCTGATGCGGCAGCAGCAGCAGCACTCGCAGCAGTGCCAGAATGGTTGGGGCTATCGGCAGAGCGACAGAGTGCAGATGCGAATGGCGACAGTACTGCATTGGGTGCAATGTGCAGTGGAAAATCAGTGTCGCTGCCTGCACCGGGACTGCTGCTGACAGATGGTGCTGCTGCTGGTGCTGTCCCAGCAGCTGCTGTATTGCCAGATCCCGCAGCAGTTGCAGCACTGCATGCTGTGCCTGCAGTTGCTGGTGCAGCACATGCTGCTGCTGCTGCTGCTGCTGCTGCTGCTGCCTTGCTGCCAGAAACAGGCGCATACAGCAGTAGCAGCAGCAGCAGCGCTCCGCACATGTTAGACCCTTCAGCCGTTGCGGCTCTGTCAGGAGTGGCGAGCGTTCAGCAGTATCCCTTAGAGGGTCATCAATCCTTGCTGGCTAATGCAGCAGCGGCAGCAGCAGATGCCGCAGGCGAAGCACCAGCAGCAGGTGACGCAGACACAGCAGCAGCAATGCAACAGGCTGCTGCGGCCATGGCTAAGGGTGCAGCAGCGGCAGCAGCAGCAACAGCAGCAATGCAGCAAGATCCTGCAGCTGCAGCAGCAACAGTTGAGCTGGCGGTTGGTGATTTGGAGCTGGTGTTGCCTATATTGGCTCCTTCGGGTGTTCCAGTAGCTGAGCCGTTACCTGAATTGGTTTTTACGACCAGCGGCAGCAGCAGCAATGGCACCGGTACTCTTCAAGATACTGCTGCAGTAGCAGCAGCAGCAACCGCGCCAGCAGCAGCAGCAGCAGCACGGCCACAGTACAGTAGCAATGCAGAGGAGCTGATGCTTGCAGGTTTGGCACTGTCTCGTAAGTATGAACCGCTGCTGGTGCAGCTGGCACTGCTGCCGCAGCGAGCAGGCTCCACGCCTTATGCGCTGCAGCCAATGTCTGCAATCCTGCCGCCAGCAGCAGCAGCAGCAGCACAAAGAGGGAGCCCTGGGACCGGTGGATCAGCAGCAGCAGCAGGAGGGGTTACGCCTCCTGCTTGGTTTTAAGGGCTACCAGCAGTACCAGAGAGTGTGACAGAAGGTGCAAATGCAGCAGCAGTGCCGCAGCCAGGCAACGCAGCAGGGCTGGCAGCAGCAGAGCCAGCAATGGCTGCTGCTGCAGCAGATACCATGGCGCAAGATGCAGCGGCGGCAGCAGCAGCGGCAGCAGCAGGTTTAGGTATGGATGCAGAGGCTGCAGAGGCTGCAGAGGCTGGGCTTGCTGCTGCTGTTGGTGCAGGGAGCTTGGCGATGCTGAGCAATGCTGCTGTCCTGCTTGCAAGTGCGTCAGAGGAGGTGCTCTACAGGTGGGTGCGGTTACCCGCGGTTTATGCAGTGTTATAGCGCGCGTGTTGTTTATATGTTACGTTCTGTGAACAGTTTAGTGCATGCTGTGCACTTCACAACAGCTTCATTCACCCTGAGGTTACCCTCTGGTCGATTATAGCAAAATCATGATGCTTCTTTCCTGCTACTTCTGTTCTTTGTCAAGGTTGGTCAGTATGGCTGTTGGCACTGAGAACCTGGCGATTCTGAGCAATGAGAATAATGAGAATGGCTGCTCGGGCATGCTGCAGCTGTATGGGTTGTCGGCTGCTAGGTACAGCATCTAGCTGCACACCCAGACAGCAGCGGCCCGCCTGTGCAGCCACGTTGCTGCTGTTCCCCTCTGCATGTTGAAGAAATGCTCCTCAGGTGGGCGCGTTTGACTCACTTTTCCCAGGTTGTCAGGAACTATGGTGTACTGTGGTGCAGTGTTGTTTTGAAATAAGTGTCAAACAAGTACGTATAACATCAAGTGATGTGTAGGGGTCTTTGCTGATCACCATGATGACAATGATCCCTACATACCACTTGATGTTATGTGTTGTTGTAGCGCGTTTCACGCGCTCATGGCCGCGTGCGTTGAAGCCACTCGGAGTGCTCCTTGGGCGCGGCCGCGTCATGGTGTGCGGCACAGTTGTCACTTCGTTATACATCGTCACAGCCCAGACAGCAGCGGCACGCCTGTGCAGCCAGGGTGCCTCTGTTCCCCTCTGCACGTGCATCGCGTCGTTGAAGCAAGAGCTGCCTAGGTGGGCGCAGTTGACTCGCAGTGTGCAGCAAAGTGTATGACGTTTTCAAATTGGGCGAAACTATGGTGTGCTGTGGTGCAGTGTTTCATATAACTTTGTGTCAAACAGGTATATATCATCAAGTGATGTGTAGGAATGTCAGTCATCACCATGATGACGATTATCCCTACATATCGTTAATGTTATATGCCGTTGCAGCGCACTTTTCTGGCTCCCATGGCCGCTTTCATGTGGCTGCTCGCGCATGCTGCACCTGTCTTGGTGCTGTGTCAGGGCCAAACGGACGTCCATCTTGGCCACAAACAACGTGCCACTGTTGTCCTCCGCACGTCATTGCGTGCGTTGAAGCAAGAGCTCCACAGGCGGGTGCGGTTCAACCGGGGTTGGCAGTGTGTGGCACAATTGTTGAATTCATTGTGGATTGTCAGGAGCTATGGTGTACGGTTGTGAAGTGCTGTGCCAAACTCTGTGTCAAATAGGTACGTATAACATCGAGCGCTGCGTGATCGTCATCCAGTATGCAGTGTTCAGGATGACAACCACACATCACTTTATGCTATATGTTGCTTCAGCGCACTTGCCACGAGCCCATGCCGCACCAATATGGCTGCTTGTGCGTGCTACAGCTGTCTTGGTGCTATCCGGGACAAACGCCCAGATCCACCCAGACAGCTGCAACACGACTGTGCGTCCTGTACATGATAAGTCGTTGTTTGTTAGGACCTGTATGGTTCTTTGCCTCTACCTGTGGTGGTTGCCCGCGCTCTTTCGTATCCAGCTCAGGTTCTGCGAATGCTGACAGCGCATATTGATGATGCCTTGTTGAACATTCCCACAGATTTTTGCTTTGATTTGTTCCTACTACGGTACTGAAATCGGTTGCTCTGGCATGCTGCAGCTGTCTGGATGTGTTTGGCTGGATTGCAATCCAGCCACACAATCAGGCAGCCGCAACACGCCTGTGCAACATACACTTGCAATGCCGTTACATAGTATGTCAGAAGCCTGGTGCACATGCATGCTGTGTTCCGTGTTATGTTTTCACTATCGCGTACCTTGCTGTCTCATGCCATGAGCCTGTGGCAATGCTGACAGCCATCCAACAACTTGGTACCAGGCTGGTACACGAATGTGGCATGGAGTTTGAAAGCGCGGGCATGCAGCCACAGACAGCAGCAGCACGCCCGTGCATCATGTACTTGAACTGTCCCCACAGCATCTGCCAGCGTTGCAGGGTCGTTTAAGTACTATGTTAAAAGCTCTTGAGAAGCTATTCAACGTAGTTTGTTGGAGGCCCCTTTACATGTACGATTGTTTCAATGGTACTTGTAGATCTTCTTTTCTTGCCAGTTTTGCATTGGTGGCAATTGTCATGATCACTGGTAGTGCAATTATGCTATACCACTTGTCACTTGGATGCTGCAGCCGTCTGGACTTTGCCGGGTGTGTTTCTATATCAACCGGGTGTGTTTCTACATCAACCGTTGCTGGTGACCAAGCGTCCAGACAGCAGCAGCACTCCTGTGCACCCTGACGAAAAAAATATGCCAACCTTCTGCAAATGTCTGAAAACTTGGTGCACTTTGTGCAGTGCACCATGGTGCCAAACCTGTATCAGAACTTATGTTTATTTTTCTTGAGCTGGCTGCTCAGGCATGCTGCAGCTGCCTGGATGCTGACTGGGACTGCTTGCTGTCCTCAGGCATCCAGACAGCAGCATCATGCGCCTGACAGCCCTGTGAATGACACATAAAATTATGCAAGCACCACCACACACCTCTACATGTGTGCACAGGACGCATCACAGATCTTGGTGCTAGTAACAGCCTGTCTGCAGCAACCCTGCTGCTGCCGCTGCTGCACTGAAACAGCTGAACCCCCCCTTTTGCAACAGCGCACATGATTCCGCTCGCTGACCAACTGAACACGCTCTGAATTTCTCTGTGGTGCTTTTCTGCAGCAACCTGGCAGCAGCCGCTGCCGCACTGGACCAGCTGGACTCACAATTTGCACAGCATAGAAACGCCTGCGTAACTGGCCTGCTTTGTCACTTTCCTCTTTCCCTCTCTGTCTGCAGCAACCTGGCAGCAGCAGCTGCTGCATTGGAGCAGCTGGACTCCCCCCTTGCAAGGCAGCGCACCGGCAGCATCAGCCAGACACGATTTCACTGACACTGTGTAACCTGTTTGGCTTTCCGTCTGGTGCTTTTTTTGCAGCAACCTTGCTGCTGCCGCTGCCGCGCTGCACCAGCTGAACTCTCCCCTGGCACGAAACCTTCCTGGTGACCACGCAAGTGCTATATTGCCTTGCTTCTCTGTATTTTTCCCTGTCTGCAGCAACCTGGCAGCAGCGGCTGCTGCACTGGACCAGCTGGACTCCCCCTTGCAAGGCAGCGCACGGACAGCATCAGCCTCGCCGCAGGCTTCTCAGCAGCACCAGGAGAGCTGGACGAACACACAGCAGCAGCAGCAGGGCTAGGTGGTAGTGCAAATGCTGCTGCTGCTGCTGTAGCAGCACCAGGGGAGCTGGACGAACACGCAGCAGCAGCAGCAGGCGGTAGTGCAACAGCAGCAGGGCTAGGCGGTAGTGCTGCTGCTGCTGCTACACCTCTGGGCGGCAATGAGAGGCAGTTTCCTGGGTTTGGCAGAGCTGCAGCATCTGCAGAAGAGCCAGCAGCAGCAGCAGCAAGATATGGCGATATTGGAAGAGCTGCAGCAGCTGCTGCAGAGCCAGCAGCAGCAGCAGGATTAGGCGCTAGTGCACGTGTGACAGGTGACAGGGACGTTCAGTTGTGTGGGTTTGGTGGAGTGCCAGCAGCAGCAGAGAATGCACTGATGGCAAGAGATGCTGCAGATGCAGCGAGTGAGCTGACACCATTGCTGGCAACAGCAGGGGCAGGTGCAGCAGTAACAACAGCAGACATGCCTCCTGGCAACAGCAGCAGCAGCAGCAGCGTTGACAGGGCTGGCAGTGATCTGGGCAACACTGCTGCTGCTGCTGCCAAATGGGTTGAGCTGCATCGCGCAGACAAAGAGATTGGCTACTTCTTAGTAAACTCAGCAGACACAGATGCCGCATTCAAACGCCAGCACAGCGACCAAGACCCAGCAACAACAACAGCAGCAGGTGTTGAAGATGCTCAATCACACAGTGCTAGCCATGCTCCTGGCCATGTGTCAGGCCGTTTGGACATTCACAGGGCAGAAACAGATGCCGGCTACTTCCTGTTCTCCAAGGCAGGTACAGCAGTGCTGGCAGCGGCAGCGCTGGCAGCAGCGGCGGCGGCCACACCGTATGAGAGCATTGACGAAGATCTTGCTGCTGAAGCAGCAGCAGCTGCAGCTGACGTACCAGATTTTCGCATTGGTTTTGTTGCAGGTGGCACAGGGTCTGCTGCAGACACACCCATACCAACACCATCAGTATCTGCAGCAGCAGCAGCAGTCGATGCACCAGATCTTAGTATTGGTGCAAGGGCTGCTGCAGACACAGAATCAACACCACCAGAATCTGCAGCAGCAGCAGAAGCACCACCAGCAGCAGCAGCAGAATCGGCACCACCAGCAGCAGCAGCAGCAGGTGATGAACTGGCTGGAGTTGAGGAGGTTGTTTTTGATCCTGAGGAGGTGCTGCTGCTGCCACTGCAGGCCAGGGCCAGTGGCAGCAGCAGCAGCAGTGTGGTGGATGACGGTGAGGTGCAAACTGAGCGTGACGTCAAGGGTTTTGGTGACATGTCAGCTGCTGACGTGTCTGGAGGAGGGGTCGTGGCATCAGCATCAGCATCAGCTTCAGCAGCAGAGGGAAGCACCGAAGAGGCTGCAACAGCAGGTGATGTTACTGGTGCTACTGCTGTTGCAGGTGATGCCAGTGTGTATGATCCTGAAGTGACGCCTCTGCTGCCACCTGAGGCTAGGGCAGGCGGCAGCAGCAGCAGCAGCAGTGTGGTGGGCGAGGATGAAGCCATTGCAGCTGACGTCTTTGTAGAGCCAAACTCCAGCTGGACTCCAGGAGTAGCAGATGCTGGTACATTCAATGCACAGCCAGCTGCAAGTGCAGCAGGTGCTGGCGCATTAGTTGCACATCCAGCTGGGTGCAGTGGCTCAGCACAGGGGACGACATTTGAGGCGCTTGAGGAGTTTGAGCAGCAGCCTGAGGGCCCTGCTGCTGCTGCTGCTGCTGCTGCTGCTAAGAGCGGGTGGCAGCAGCAGCAGCAGCAGCAACCTGGTATTGGGAAGCTGCAGGGGCCTGAGGTTGGGGCGGCTGCTGCTGCTTCTGCTGCTGAGGCACCCGCAGGCCCTGCCTAGGCTGGGTGAACGCTGTGATACCCACTTATCTGATATGCCAACAGTGTTAAATGCACGGCTGGGGTGCATGGCTGTGTTTGGTATGCATGAGTTGAAACCAGGCAGCCATGCTGCCAGCATGATGCCATGCCGGTTGGCTGCTGCTGGGCCAGCATTTGAAGCGCAGTCAGGCGCAGGTCACAAGCCGTGTGCCATGTACAACAGCGTGAACGCTTGCAGCTGGGCTGTGGCAGCTGCAGTTGCGTGGTTCAGGTGCGGGCAACCGCTTGCTTGTATACGGCTGTAATGTGCAGCTGCTCGCTGCGAAGTTGCTGCAGGATGCTAGTGGGCAGCAGTGAGGATGCAGCGCGGGAGCCGCAACAAGATGGTGTTGTGTGGGTGCTGCATTTGAGCAGCACGCAGTGCTTATGCTAGCAATGCAGTGAGTTGGGGTTGTCAGTGTTGGTGTGCCTTAACTTCAAGTTCGTGATGAAATTACAGCTGATGTGCATACATGCGTAGGTGTTGCTATAGCTGTAGGCATGTATGTGCGTGGTAACAGTTGACACCTGTGACCTGTCATTTGCTCGTCATACGGCAGTCATGTGGTTCTCAATGTGGTAGCCTACCTCAAAATGAGGTTGAGGCGTGGAGCTTGTCAACTTTGTGTGACGCGTGTATGTTATACCATCAGTGCAGGTTGTTGTTTTGCCAAACTTTGTGTTTGACACCCAAGCTGGGTGTACACGTAGTTGCGGCTGTTGATAGAAGCCACCTTGTCCAAAGCCTTTGACACAGCAGGTTGGCGACCAGAATCTTACAGCCAGCTGAAGTTGACCAGCTGAACATTGTCGTTCATTGTGTGCTGGTGTCATGCGCATGCGCAGTGCGCAGCCTGCGTGCAAGTGTTAGTGACACCAAGCTAGCAGTTTGTTCCGTCAGCATTTTGCACCGGTTGGTGCGCAGCATTCTGTTTCAGGCGGTCTCACTCAGTCGGTTTGCCAGATGACCTGGCTGGCGTCATCCTTTCTATGCACTGCACTTGAGTGAATGAAGTTGAGTTGTAACAGAAGACGTGTGTATGTCTAGCACCACCGGCACTGGGAGAGGTGCTAAAGCGGTGCTGTGCGGCACCAACTAAGTGCCGCGGTTATGCAAACTGCAAGTTTGTGTGTCTGACAGACACACGCCGCCGTACATGGGTTTGCACAAGCTTGCACAAGCGACTGTGGCGTAGCCAGGGCTGAGCAGTAGAGCACTTTCACCTAGTGAGTGTTTGGTCTAGGGCGCTGGCTGCTTTGCTTGGCAGGGTTGCTATGGTATGATGTTGATCGTTCCATGCGTGTCATGTTCGATGACAAACACGCAGTGGCTGTGCTGGAAGATGTGCAGTACTGTACTCTGTTGTGACAGCATCAGCACCACATTCCTTGCATCAAGCATGCTTGTTCACATGTTCCATGGCTGTTTTCAAACAGTGTTGTCCATCATGGTAGTTTCAGATGCAGTGTGTTCTACAGCATCTTTCCTGTCTCAGGTGTAACTGCCAATTCTTGGCTCGCTCTCTTCTTGCTGCTGCCTTGGCGGTCTACCCTTCTCAAGTGTTGCTGGCGATCAAGACCCACACCCCAGGCCGGGAACACATTTGTGTCCGCTAATTTATGGCAAACAGTACTGTAGAGAAGGGTGTCAAGCTGACATCCTGTGACAAGCGTAAGCAACTCTTGTCACTAACTAATCTTGTAATCTGCTGCTGTGAAATGTTTGGATCAGCAACATCGCCGGTACCGGTGCTCTGCTGTTGCCAAGCATATGTGGGTGAGGTGGGTAGGGTGGGCTGGACGCGTAACAGGTGATCCACAGCAGTAATGCTTTGCCATTTTGCATGCCTTTCGTTCTGGTGTGTTGCTGCTGAGTGTACCCTGCTGCAGGATGCATTGCTGGGTTTAGTCACTGAAGAATCTTGGTGACATCAAGCCGGAGTACAAGACGGGCGGCAGGACCAAGTTCTCTGAGGGCACCAGCCCATGACGAACCCCCTGCCGCTGCCTTTTCTACTTCGCCTTCAGGTAATTATTCAAGATATCGAAGTGCGTGCATGCGCAGCCCTCTACTTGATGCTCCCTGGACGCAGAAGTGTTGGTGCCCCGGAAGCTCCTGGATCTGGACAGCTATGATCAACTTGTTCAGCATTGACAGTCAGCGGCGCATTACAGTGGGTGGGCCAGCTGTGCATGCGTGTCGAAGCGAGACAGCATTGGGTTGCACAATGAGGGAGGCAGGATGGGAGAGTTTTACCTGCTTTACCTGCTTTGCATGCTGCCTTTTCCAGTACCGCAAACTCTTTACAAGCTTGGAACTTTCGCAGTACGTATATCATGCCAGGGTGCGTCGAGTTTTTGCCTGCTGTTTGTACCTGCTCCAGTTGAAAGGCAAAATGCATAGCCTACTTTGCAGCTGCAGTACTTTGCCAGCATTACAGCTCTGCTGCTGCTGGTTCAGGGTATTGTGTATGAAGTGCGTGCCCACCTTTTCATGCTGTAGCTGATCTGCTGCTGCTGCTGCAGGTTGTGCAGCTCAAAGTATCACAGCAGTAGTGTCCTTTGCAAGTTATCAATGCTTCCTGGACAGCAGCACAGTGTGCAGCAGACAGCATCAATTGATTAGTTATAGGGTGCTGCCAACTGCAGTGCTATTGAATTTCAGCTGCTGTCTGCTGGTTTGCATTGCAGCAGCATCATGCTCTTCCTGGGCCTGCACTGCTGCTGCTCAAAATTCCGAAGCAACTGCACAGCGAGGCAACATATGTAAATACAATTAAGTATTTTTCCCAAACTTTTGCAGGGTTGCTTGCAACAGAATCGCGCCTGCGTTGTCTGCCTCAACGTTTTGGACACTTTGGCTCATCGGCTCACCTGACGGACACTCGCTCCCCAGTCGTGGCTAGCTGCTTCACAGAGAGGTAAGTTGCAGCTGGTATTACGGTTGGAAATTTAGCAGTGCTGCAGGTGTGTGAATCCGCGTTGGGTCATTGAGTCGCACACTTCCGTCGTATGAACGGGCACCGAAACCTCACTGCATTCTACTGCTTTTCATATCACTATACGCATCAATGAATTCAGCTCTCGTAGCTACAACCCCAGCAGTGTTCATGCATCGGACCAGGGCAGGCCAAGAGTCGTGCCAACTAACGAGTGCCATAGCAGCACAGCAATATGTGGCTGTCAAACACCACAGACAGCAACAAGAAGCAGCATAAGAAGCTTAATCAGCACTGCAGCATGTGTGATCAAGCTTGCAGTAGAAAGTAACTCATGACACTACTGCTGCTCATGCACAGAGGCTGCATCACACGCTGCGCTTTTTGCACATGGTCACCCTCAGCACTTGAACACCATCTCAAATCACAAACCAACTACTATACTACACTTTGAACTTGCTTGCACCTGGCCATGCTTGCTTACAGGTCAGCAAACAGTTGTAACCACCAAGCAGCAGCATGCCTACACTGAGGCGCATGTGCATCACTGTGCGCACATACAGGAGCTCAACCAGTGCAGGAGCTGTCAGAGAGGTGAGCATTCAGGGACTCAAAATAAACAACCAAACCATAGCTGCTGGTTATTTCACCTGCAGCAAGCAGCAGTATGTTGTGTGTGCCCAACAGTAGTATAACAGCACATCAGCGCTGATCTTTCTTTGGCCAGTTACCAGCAGTACCCTTGCGCTGCTTGTTATCACGGCACACAAACATCCTGCTCAGAGCGCTGCGCACCACATCCCATAGGTCTGGCAGCTTAATAGCATCAGCCATGACAGAAGCAGCTGTGATCTTCATCAAGCAGTCATACAGTATCTCCTGCAGCTTTCGTGGCTGTACACCTTCACCAGACAGCAGGCCATGAGTATACAGATAGCTGCGGAAGGCAGCCTTGAGGGCTCCAAATGCATGCTCAATGGGCCTGTTGAAGTCTGGTGAATAGGGTGCAATGCGCATCAGCTGATCCTGACTGATGCCAATGTCTGCCAGGGCCTGCAGCGCCTCTGCGCCGATGTGTACGTTGGGATTGTCAAAGCAGTAGAGAGGTGTTGTGCCGCGTGCTGCCTGCTGCTGGTTAGCCATCACTGCAATGTCTCTCATGCAGTCAATAAATTCCATTTGAGTCATGCTCTTTGCCAATTCTGTGGGTTTCCTCTTTAAGTGCAGGTGCAGGAGTTGCAGCCATGGCAGATAACAGCGTTATTAACAGCACAGGAGCTGAACCAGGATGTGCAAGTGGATGCTGAGGGACGCCCTTACATCGACCTTTGTAAAGATACTCCCAGATACATCACCCCTGGCATGCGCGGGCGGCAACTGTACTGGGGTCTGACTGGCTGCCTGCTAGGGGTGCAGCACTTCAAGCTGTGTGAGCCGCGAGCAGCTGCAACTGTAGAATCATTGAGATGCAAGAAATGTGCATGTGTGATGGCTGAAGTGGCTGGCACAGACCAACAGGTGCTGTGCGCAAGTGGAACAGCAGCTGGCTTGCATGCTGCACAGGCTAAACGTATGCAGCAACATGTGTGCAGGTGGCAGTCAATTGGTGGCATGGCAGGGTGGACTTCTTGCATGCACAGCACAGCATGCTTATTCAGGCAGATGGTACGTGCCATGACACTGGTGCATATGACAGCAGAGCTGAGCAGGTGGTAAAGTGCAATGCTGCCTTCTGTGCAGCTGCATATGCCCGCTTCTTGCCGACTGGTGGCAGTGTGCTTCGCGTGCGCACATGTGAAAGTGACTTGCATGAGTCACTGCTAACTGGTTTCAACCTAGCTGTAGCTGGTAGGGTCATTGTACTGTCACCAACTTACTCTAGTGTTATGTGTGACTTAGATGGCAGCGGGCTGCACACCTTTCCTAAGGCACTTGCAGCAGCACTGCATGGTTGTAAATACACTGAACAGCAGGGCTGGCATGTTTTTAAATGGCTGCAGCCAGGGGAATAGCATCATACACTCACATAGTATGGAGCGTTGAGGTTGCCAGCAGCATCCTTGTTGTCTGTTGTTCCAGTGGTGAATCTCAGGAAAACGGCGCCATGCACAGGATTGACTGCTGCCACAAAGTGTAGCTTCACATCTGGGGACGGCTTCTGGTTGCGCATCCACTTGCATGGCAGCACAGCGTGTACGTTTTCATTGTGCGCATCACAGTACACCTTGACAGAGTCAGCTGCTAGTGAAGACATCCAGATTTTGCACTCATCTATGAAGTACACTCTGCTCAGCATATCGGGTTCCCGTTGAAACATCTGCCAAAGCTTCTCAGCTGCAGACTTTCGCTTTGCTTTCTGTTCCTTTGTCAGGTCCAGCTTCAGATCTATTCTTCTACGCACCAGGTTTGGGTCAGCATCCTTCATGTACCTGAGCAGCTGCTTGCATGTGATGTTGTAGGCGGTGCACAGGTCACGCAGCGCTTGGCACTGCTGACACGCAACATCAATTGATGTCCACCAGATATGTACATCAACCATGTGTTTAGCGTCTGCGTGTGGGTAGGCCTGCACCACAGTACCAGCTTTGAATATGGTGCTGGCTTGTAACGCTACTCCTTTGGGAACTTTGGGTGGCCTCCCTCCGTGCTTGCGGTCAGCCACACTGCCGGCCATTGTGAAGTTGTCATCATGCCGCTTGCAGAACCTTCCATGGTCTTCTTTCACATGCGCTGCGTAGTCTGGGTAGTTCTCAACAAAGTTAGTGGCTGCGCAACAGCCACTGGCAAGGGCTAGGATCATGCACACCACCGCCGCGACACGCATGTCAGTGGGCTTGCGCTTGCTCTTCCAACCTGAAGGGTGCTTGCGCATGTTGGACAACACCCCTACAGGCATCAATCCAAAACCAGTGGAGGTGTTAGTTGTGCATGTCTTAGCAGCCCTGATGCAAGTAGCATTTAAAGTCAAACAGCACACACCGGCATCACAAAGTTTGACCGGTTTCAACTGCAGCAAGTACAAACAACAGGTTGTGCTGCGCCTCAACGCACAGCCCAAGGATTTCAGGCTGCAGAATGGGGAGCAGTCAGCGGAACTTGAGGCATATCAGGATGCTCTGTCGCAGCTTGGTGCAGCCTACACAGCCACGGTCACCACTTTGCAGCAGCAGGCTTCTGCAGGCTCAACTACAGCAACTAGTGCAGTGCAGCAAGCGCACGAGCAGATGCTAGCAGCACTTCGTCATGCTGTCAACGCCAGTTTTGGCTACAAGAGGGTTTGGGTTGGCAAGTCCTTCCCATGGTGGACTCAGGAGCTCACAGATGCTGTGGAGGACAGGAAGCAGGCTTACCTGCGCTACAAGAACTCAGGGCTTGTAGCAGATTGGGCTACTTACAAACAGCAGCAGAAGGCTACTACACAGCTGGTCAAAGCAGCAGAGAAGCAGTACAAAGAGCAGTGCCAGCATGCCATTACTTCTGCATACACAAATCGCATGAATGATGACAGCCTGCTTGGAGAGAAAGACATGTGGCAGCTTGTGCGTCGTCTGTGCCCTAAGCATGTCAGCGAGGCAGTTTACAGCGTCATGCAGCATCCATCTGGGCATGTGGCATCTACCCCAGCTGAGAAAGCTGATGCTTTCAAGTGTCATTATGAGCGCGTTGGCAGCCATGCAGCATTTGCTTCCTCCAACCCCCAGTTTGACGCTGCACACATGTCTTGTGTTGCAGCCAATGTGCAACAGTATTTGCAAGACTCTGCTAACTCCCCTGCCACCCCGCTGGACCTGCCCATCACTGCCGCCGAAGTTTCCGACTGCCTGCAGAGGCTGCGCACTGGCAAGGCCGGCAACCCGGCTGAGGAGGGCATTGTCAATGAGCTACTCAAGTATGGAGGCAGCACGGCCGCAGATATGTTACTGCAGTACTGCAATCTGATGTGGCAGCTTGAGCAGGTGCACCAGGTGCCAGGTACGGTTGTGAACATGCCCAAGAAGGGTGACCTGACAGACCCCACCAACTACCGTGGTATCACCCTGCTTAGCGTGCTTTACAAATTTTACACCAGCGTTCTCAACCAGCGCCTCATCAAGTTTGCAGAAGGCAAGTCAGTGGCGGAGGGCACGACACAGCACGACACAGCAGCAGCAGCAACAGCAGGCGCAGCAGCAGCAGCAACAGCAGGCGCAACAGCAGCAGCAGCAGGCACGTCAAGCAGCAGCAGCAGCAGCAGCAGGCACGTCAGCAGCAGCAGCAGCAGCAGCAGCAGCAGCGTGTAACTGCTGCTACAGCAGCAGGAACGCCGTTGCTGCACGAGAGCCAGAACGGCTTTCGTCCCAAGCGCAGCTGTGCTGACCACCAGAGTGTGCTCAGTGAGGTGTTGGGTGGGAGGAAAGCTGAGGGGAAGGATTCTTATGTGCTGTTTGTTGACACCTATAAGGCTTTCCCAACAGTGTGGCTTGATGGGCTCTTTCAAAAGCTGTGGGACAAGGGTGTGCGTGGAAAGATGTTCCGTGTACTCTACAACTTGTATCAGGGTGCACGCCGTGTGGTGTCTCACGAAGGTCATGTCACTGAGAGCTTCACATGTGACCTTGGTTTGCATGAGGGCGATGTTATTTCCCCCACACTGTACCTGTACTTCATTGATGATCTGCTGCATGAGGTGCATGCAAAGCACCCTGGAATCACCCTTATGGGCCCTTGTGACGAACCTGCTGGTCAGGTTGTGGCAGCCATGCAGGCTGATGACTTTGTTGCTGTGTGCGGATCTCTGGCTGAGGTTCAGGCTGTGGCTGCAACAGTTTATGAATACAGTTGTAAGTGGCGGTTCAAGCTGAATAGCTTGAAGTCTGCTGTCATGCATGTCTCACCAGCTAGACAGCCCAGCCAGTTGGCTGATTCTGGCATCGTTTGGAACGGTGTGCCTGTGCCTGTTGTATCAGAGTACTGCTACCTTGGCCTGTGGTTCAACAATGCCTGCAACTGGAATACGCACTTTGAGAAGATGTTGGCAAAAGTGCATCGTGTGAAGGGTGGGCTCATGCCAGTCTGGAAGAGCCGGCTCATCAGCGTGGAAGTAAAGCGTATCATTCTGCTTACATGCGTTCGCCCGATTGTTGAATATGGCAGCGAGGTCTGGTTTCCGTCAACTGCAAGGCAACTGCAACAGATTGACAAAGTGCAGACTGACATCATCAAGTGCTCAATGCGTTGTGGCAAGGAGCGCCCTTGCACTCACTTGTTCTGGCTGAATGGGGTGTGAAGCCATTGCACATGTGGCTTCATCAGAGGGCGATGGAGTATTACTTTAGGGTTCAGCGTATGCAGAACTGTCGGTTGCCACATCAGGTGTTTTCAGCTGAGTGGAAGCGCCCTAGTGGTGCTGTTGCGGTGACACCTTGGCATAAGTATGTGCAGAGTTTGCTTTGCAAGTATGGTGTGGATGTTGAGGCGGCGGCTGATCGAGCTAATGCGTGCAAGAATCACATCAACCGTCAGGTCAGGAAGCTGCATGCAGACAGAATTGTTTGTGAATCACTGCAGCACTCTACTTTGAGCCGTTACATCACGCATGTGCACCCTACACATGCTGATACCATGCGTTTTAAAAGGGCTAGGCCCTTTTTGTGTTCTGGTGCGCCAACGCGTGGTATTGAGTTGCTGATGCGTGTTCGAATGGGCTGTCTTTGCGTGCATGAGCGTACCAGTCGTTATGGTGGCAGCAGAGCTGATTCTAACACAGCATGTCCTGCTTGTGGTCAGGGTGTTGAGTCTTTGTCACATCTGATGTTTGATTGTCCCGCTACTTCTGCTCAGAGGGATACTATGCTTGATGAAATTCGGTCTGTTTTGCGTGATGTTGCTGGCGGCGCTGAAAAATTGCGCAATGTGTTGTCGTTGACTGATGCATCCACCAAGTTGTTGCGTTTTGTTTCTGATGTAGTAGGGGTGTGTGCCGAGTGATATCTAGGAGCATTGCTGAGTATCCTGTCCAAGCTTGGGATGTGCGTAATAATTGCAAACACAATGGAGCAGTGCTCCCTCTTTCTTCCGCTCCTGAGGGGCGCGGGGCCGATGGCGTTGATGCTATGGCTTAATGGGTAACATGATGATGATGATGACCATGTTGCTGGGATGCTGTTGCTTGCAGGCACCGGTTTGTTGATGACATGTTACCTGGCTTAATGGGTAACATGATGATGATGATGACATGTCACCTGGTGCCAGGCAGCCTCTACGCGTTTGAGCCCTCCGTGCTAGCAGCCCAGATCAACAGCCATCAGTGGCCCGAGTACATCGCAGACATCCTGGCAGCAGGCACCATTACTGCGGTGAGTGAGGAATGCAGTAACACACAGCCGGCGCTAGTGCAGTACTCCACTGGGGTACACAAGTTGTGCACAATATCAGTGCAAGCATGCTCTTGCAACATTGCTGACTGACAGCAGCACCAGTGCACACCAGTAAGATCGTGTACGTATCCCTGTCGCAGGATATCCTGCAACATCGATGTTGCACCAGTGCTTATTGTAAGGGCTGTCGTGCTGTTCATGTTGTCCCCTGCAGGAAGACATGCAGCGCTGCAGCAGACTCAGGCGTGCTATGGTCTGCATGAGCACGCTGGTCAGATAGAGCACGCGCTCAACCAGCTCAAGGCGAGCATGACAGCGGGGGGTGCTGTTGGTGCCGGGAGCACATCATGCGCTGCGCGCAGGTGGGCGTTGAGCGTGTGTTGCTGGTCTCCACGTGTGTGTGCACCTGTAGTTCCGCTGGCAACACGACTTTCAGACGGCCGCGGGCTTGTCTGTCTGCTCCGTGAACTGACTCGATGCTTTGCTCGTCGGTCCGGCTGCGTAAGGCAGTGTGTGTGGCACATCATCATCATCAAATTACCAGATCAAGCCATAGCATCAACGCGTGTGTTTCACATGTGCTAGGCGGGCCGAAGGCCTTGCTGCTCTAACGTACATGGGGCTTTGTTGACTGTGCTTGCTTGCTGTGCATGTGTGTTGCCTTTTGTTGTGGCGTGTGAGGGTGGTGGCGTCACCCTGCAAGCTTGCAGCTGCCTCGGAGGAAAACTCTGAGGCCCCTGCTTGCCGCTGCTGCTGTGCATCTCTTCCCGCCTTTGCATGCAGGCTCCTCAGACACCTGTGGTCAACCCCGGCAGCCGCAACTCGCGAGCCAGGCGCCACTCGCGCGGCGCAAGGAAGCGGGTCAAGCGCCAGCAGCATCATGCTTGTGTGACACAATTCAAACGGCGTCACCGTGTCCCACATCGGATGTGGGACCTCGTCATCATCATCATTGTATAGTGAACGGTTTTAGGCGGATCCTGGGCTCCAGGTAACAGCAACATATTACCTCAATGCAAAGCTTGACCAGGAGCGGCCCGCTCAAGAGCTCCTGGTACTCCAAGTGGGCTGTCCATGCAGGCAAGCCGTCCAGCATGAAGGCATCACCGTCAAACGCACCTGTAGCGCAGAAACGTCATAAGGGACAAGGCAGTGTCAACGAGAGTGGCCCCAGCGGGCCAACCCGTGACACTCGTCGCCTAGCCCCATATACCGCCAACGCCACGCCCGTCCGCGAGAACCCACGATGACAGTGACAGGACCAGGCTGTAGCAGGCCGTAGGCGCACTCGATCTTCAACACACCTCGCAATAGCTTATTAGCCATAGCAGCAAGTGCAGCAGCAACACGATCTGGGTGTCCTTCTGTGTTGTAGCAGTTGTGCAGCAGTGCAGTGCCAGCAGCAGTGTGACAGCAGACAGTACACAGAGTGTAGGAAGACAGCAGTATCTATATTTCTGGCAAATCGCAATGCACCTAGCAATGTTACGCTTCCTCTGTTTTACACAACGATGCCACCATACCCTATGGCACGGGCACTCACATGCCTGTGGCGCTCCCCATGCCCAACACGCGTGCCCACGCATCAATCTAAATCCATATACGAAGCACTGTTGTCACTAATCTCCATATCAGATGAACCGGCATGATGCGGTGGCACCACGACCGTGTAATGTGCAGGATTCCATTCATCAACATCACCCAAAATCCATCCCACATCAGGAGCAATCCAGTCATAACATGACCTGATCTCAGCAAGCAGGTGTAAGTGCGGTGTGTTATATATGTCATGCGGGTGCTGTGCCAGGAACCTTTTTGTGAGTGTAAAGCACCGACCGGAGTCGTACCCACTGCGGCGCATGTGGTGGATGCATCTGGCTGCCTCCAATACAAAACAAGGTTTTGTCATGACAATACGCAACAAGTGGCATAACCTGCCATGTAACATGTTGTATGCCTGTGCTTGTGTTGTGCAGGACGTGACATGTTGGAAACGCAGTATGGCAAAAGATGCAAAACCCGGTAGGCGCCGCCTGTCATACAGCACAGCATATGGGTAAGCATAACCGGTTGTATTCAGATGGCCGCTGCCAGACAAGGGGGTCTCGCCTGTCAAGATACGCACTGATGATCAAGTGCGACACATTTGTCAACTGAGCTATCTTGTTTCTCAAGTGTTTGGATAGTAGGATACAGCCCATGAATCTTGCCGCCCAAAAACCCACTGATTGGTGTACAACAACTGCTCCACAAAACGGTTAGGTCCAACTGTAATATCATCGGCATAACGTTTCAACCAGCGAAACGCGTCAAGCAACTCAGACGCTGCGTACCGCAAGTAGGGAGTACCCGGCAAATCTGCTGCTTGCAGGTCAGCTGCTGTAACACAGGCTACCATATGATTGTTACCCATGGCCATTGCGGCTTTAGCACTGCTGTTGATGGCATCGACGCCACTGCCGTACGACTTGTAGCAATCCTTGTAACAAACCAAGCAACACACAACCTGTTCATCTGAGCTGAAAGGACCGCTGGCGGTTGTGTCACTGTTCCAGCAGCAGCACATGCAAGTTGATGGCACTAGTACTCGACCTGTCCAAGACATCGTTGATTGTTGATGCGAACTGTGCTCACATGTAGCGCATACGCTGTGTGAACTCCACACTGCTGAGAGCATGATGCTGTTAATGCAGCAGCACCAAAGCCTAGCAGGAACGCAAGCAGAACAGCATGATAGCAGGGCCACCCGATTACCATGTGCAAGGCTGCACGTGGCAGTAATGCTTTGCATCCAAGTTGGTACGGTGGTGCAGAGATAATCTTGCTGCAGATGTGGGTGCTGTTGCCCATCGATGGGCGCTGATATCAGCGCTGATCAGCGCATGAGCGCTCAACGCTACAACCACAAGCATGCAGCCATGGCCACGAACATAACACCGTTGTAACACCGTTGCAGTTCGCTGATGCTGCAACTGCAGCGTGCATGCAGCTGCAACCCCAGTAAAGGCACTGGCATCGCAAAACACCAAGTCATCAATAAGTACACACTCAATTTGAAGCCGCGGTAGCATATGGAGCACAGCTGCACAGCAGCTTGTGGTGCATGAATAAGCTGAGCCTGAAACACAGCACGACCCAATCTAACTCTCCGCAGGGCGTGCACATGTGCTGTACAGCATTGCCTTGCCAAATCGAACGTCATCAATCGGACACGGCACAGATGGCTGGACAGAGACGGATACCACGAGATGCTGTAGCCTCAGCGCCGCAATCTATGCAGACAGACTGGCATACGTGACGCCTCAAGCAGCAGCTGCTGCAGCTTGCTGGGGCCGCCTTTCAGGATCATTATCTAGGCTACTGCACCAGATGGCCTCATCTTACTTGCTGGTGGGCAGCCCTGCCAGTGCATACAGGCTGTACAGCTGCTGGCTGCGGCAGTACTGCGGGTGCCGCTCCAGCACTGCAATCAAGTCAGCCAGCATCAGCTCCCGCAGCCCCTCCTCACCATCAGCACCACGCCCGCTAGAACCTCCCCCAGCAACAAACGCAGGCACACCGCCGCCAGGCGCCTCACTCGCATTCAGCAGCTCATGCTGCAGCGATACAGGCCGCACATGCGGCGCTACGCTGGCCGCAGCTCCACCTGCTGCAGCAGCAGCCTGGCTGCTGCTGCTGCCGGCACCAGCATCTCCACCAGCAGCACTTGCTTCCTGCTTCACCGCTGTGCCATCTGCTGCTGCAGCAGCGGCTGCGGCTGCACTGTCAGCTGGGCCTTCTGCTGCTGCCGCCGCCTTTGCTTCCTGCAGCTCAGGTTTTGTGAACCCCGCCTTGGGCAGCGCTGCTGCTGCTGCTGGGCGGCCGAGTGCTGCCATGGTGCCGAATGTGCGGCGGCCTATGCCCATCTTGATGAGGGTGGTGCCCAGGTTCTTCTGCTGCTGCTCCAGCTGGCGTGCTGTCTGTGCTGCCTTGGCGGCCTTCTTATCCTCCTCAGCAAGCCTGCACGCAGCAAACCAATAAATAGTTTTTTAAACAAGGCATTATGCATACAAGCACGAACGCCAAACATAATGCCACATGTCATGTACCAGATTCGAGAGGCATGGTACCTGATGACTTGTCAAGCAGAGATGTGCTGTGATGGCAGTGGATCGCAAAGTGACGCCTGCTGGTCCAGGCTGATCTGTTGATTCCCCAACAGCTGGATACTTTGCCTGCCTGCAGCAACAAATGCGAATCAACAAGCAAGCTCTTGCTGCATCACACCCGTCCCATGTTCCCGCGCAAGCAGCTCACTTCTTGCGGCTGTTGCCGAGGCGTGCCAGCTCGTCTCGCTCCTCCTCCTCGCGCTTGCGTGCTGCCTCCTTCTCCCGCTTCTGGATTTGGAACAGCCCCGTGCGCAGCCTGTCGTCAAGCTTCTCAACGCCCTTGTAGCCCCTGCGCCACAGCACAGCACAGCACGCAGATCAGCCACATAACACAGTCTACAAAAACAACAGCCCCGTGCGCAGCCTGTCGTCAAGCTGCTCAACGCCCTTGTAGCCCCTGCGCCACAGCATAGCACAGCACGCAGATCAGCCACATAACACAGTCTACAAAAACAACAGCCCCATGCGCAGCCTGTTGTCGAGCTTCTCAACACCCTTGTAGCCCCTGCGGCACAGCACAGCACAGCACGCAGGTCAGCCGCACAACCACAGTCTGCCAAAAAAATCCAGGCGCAGCCTGTTGTCGAGCTTCTCAACACCCTTGTAGCCCCTGCGGCAGCAGCACAGCACAGCACGCAGGTCAGCCGCACAACCACCGTCCGCAAAGTAGGCAGCGGCAGCCTAAGGCGCCGCATGTGCTCCACTATATAAGCACACATGTAGCGCCTGCAACACAACAGCACATATGCAGTACCCTAGTCTCCACGACCCTAGTCTCCACGATGTGAAACGATACCGCAGCGGGCACATTTGCATGACCTTTCTCAAGCCCTTGTACCTCCCAACGCACGACACAGCGATTAGTGCTTAGGTCACCCAGATTAGTGCATACGTCACCCAAATCAGTGCGTAGGTCACCCATCCCTGCAATGAATGCGTGCCAACCATCAGCTGCTCTCACAGACACACCGCCCGTACTGATGCACCTCAGCTCGCCGTGTGATGCCACTCACTTGCCCAGGTCTTCACGCTGCAGCCGAGCCTTGACGAGGCCGCGCAGCAGCTGGTTGACGTGCTGCTCCGTAGCCAGCGACAGGTACGCATACACGTCCTCACCCACAGAACGCACGCCGTGGTTCTTGGCTGCGCGCGCGAGCATGTTCATGGTGGGCCCCAGGCTGAGGATGTACTCTTCCTGCAAGAGCATGCGGCAGTGAAAAAAGCAGCAGCAAGCAGAGCAGACAGCAAGCGACGGCGCAGGCGTTACGCACCGGGGCACATGGTGGTATGACGAGTGTGTCTCCTCGCAGGGAAAATCAATGAGCAGCAATGCAACACAACAAGCATATCCTGTTGCTGGTCTGAGGTCGGGGAGATGTTGCGTGCATCAGTGCAGGCTTTCCGGCAAGATAGTGCGCAACAAGCAGTGCCGCGCATGGGACATGCCGCACATGCAGCACCTACAAAGCACGCAACCCAACCCTGCACATGCACACCCAGCACCGAGCTGCCGCCATGCCCCACCTGCACATTGCCAGCCTCCACCACCACTGCCCCTTTTGCTGCCTCGTTCAACGCCATCTCAGCCTGGATATCGTCTGCACCAATCACGTCAAGCGCAGCGCCGCCTGCCTTGTCCTCCACCGCATTTACGTCCTCGTCGTACTTCACTCGGCGCACGCCGCCTGGCCCTGCCTTGACGGCTGGCTGCCCTGCTGCTGCGTCCTCAGCTTTGCGCTTGGCGACCTGTGTCGGTTGAGAAACCACCAGACAACAGATAAAGTGCAAGTTGCAGTAGCGATGCGTGCAGGAACGCGGGGTTGAGCGGCCGCGCAGCGTTCAGTTCGTGCTGCGCAATGCCGGAGCAGCCACCGCAGTTCAATCAACCACGCGACTACAATGCAGCGAACGGGGACAAATGCAAGACTGCAGCACATGCGCTCTGCCGTTGCATACACACAGCATGCAGACAGCATGCATGCACAAAGCGTGCATACACAAAGCACCTGGATCTTGCAAGCGTCAGCTGCCCCTGCTAGCCAATCCCCCTTGAATCATACCGCTACACAGCCTCCTTACCTGCGCATTGTGCGCTGCTGCTGCAGCCCGAGGCAGCGCGTACCATGCCGGCCCTGTGCCCTGCCTGCTGGCACACAGCACCCACTCATAGCCGTCAGGTGCTGCCACCTTTGGTGCCTCCCCTGGCTTCAAGCTCGCCAAGTGCACCTGCACTTCGTGCGATATGGAGTTAGGCACTACCGAACCAGCTGGCCGCACCCCTGGCATGCCTTGCTGGCCATACATGCCAGGCCGAATCCCCGCAGCCTGAAGCGCATATGCTGCCGGACCTTGCGGCCGCTGCTGCCCCAGCTGTGCTGCTGTGATCGGCATCTGCGCACCTGGCACACCTTGCCGCTGCTGCTGCGCCTGCCGTTCTAACAGGGAGAGGCTGCCTGCAGAGCCTGCACTGGTGAGGGCTCCCGCTGGAGTGCCCGGCTTCTTGCCTGCTGCTGCTGCTGTGGCAGCCGCCGCTGCTGCTGCTGCTGGGCCAGTCGCCCCAGCACTGCCTGGTCTTCGCGCAGCCTGGGTGGCAGCCAACTGCCCCGCACCTTGCAGGTTCTGCTGCTGCGTTCTTGCAAGAAGAACTTGATACTGTGCCATGGTAATGATGCCAATCCCTTGGACATTCACGAGCTGCACACCATCGGCTCCCTGAGGTGCAGCAGCCGTTGGTCTGGCAAGTTGCTGCTGCAGGAGCTGCTGCAGCTGCTGCTGTGCGGCGGCCTGTGCAGGCACAGCCTGCTGCCCTGGCGTCGGGGAAACGGTGCGGGCCTGCACTTGTTGTTGTGCCTGCTGTGCTTGTGCTGGGTTCGCCCAGGCGTTGTTGCTGCCCTGGAACTGCTGACCCCGTGGTGGCACCCCCCCAGGCATGTTAGGCACCAAGCCACGCTGCTGTGCAGCAGCTTGTGCAAGTGCAGCTTGCGCTTGAATAGCAGCAAGCTGCTGCTGCTGCTGCTGGTACATGCCAGGCTGCTGGGGTTGCTGAGACATGGCGCTGTTACCCTGCCCTGCTGCTGCTGCTGGCGCTGCTGCTGCTGCGGGTGAGCTGTGGCTGTTGCTTGCTGCGGGACGCTGGACTTTCGGCTTGCCCTGCATACAGGAGCCAGGCAAGATGAACAAGGACTTTGTGAGAATGCCTGTTTCAGGGCACAAACCTTCATGCCTGGAGGGGCGGTGCAGTATCTATCATCCTCATCATCATGTAACTATCCAAACCATGGCATTAAAGCCATTGACCCCGCCCCGGAACGGACGTTGCAGCCCTACTAGAGCAGAAACCTGCCCAGTTGCTAATCAACTCCCATTCTCTTAGCGTCACTGCTGCTGCCGTCCTGCAAACTATGATATATCACACATGCTGCTGCTGCACTGTTTGCGAACTTTGCAGCATGCTCCCTGCTCAGCAGGCAGTGCCTGCAACTGCGCTCCTCAACCTGCACACCGGTACCTGCTGCCGCTGTTGCTGCTGCTGCCTCACCTTCCGTATGTACTCTTCTTGCACCGGTTGCAGCACCTGTGGCGGCACAGCCTCCAAGAACAGCTGCAGCTGCTGTTCTGCCGACGGCAGAGACTGCATGTGATAACAGCAGTTGCTCACACGTCAGCAGGCCGCCGCGACTGCAGGAAGCTGAGTGCAGCTGGCTCCGTCAACAAGATGTGTTTGCCAACAACCTCCTTGCAAGTTGAACATTTTTACCTTGACTTGCTTTGACCAGCTGCTGATTGCTTGTCGATACTCTGGGTGTCTGTGCACTAGGAATGATATGAAGTGAACTGACACCAGCTCCTGCCTGCTCAGTAGCAGAGCATCCATCCGGAAAGGCTGATGGTCCCATGACCTAGTAGCAGTGTGCTATGCTGCCAGATCATGGCACGCGAGCCAAAAGCACGCATGCAGCAGCAGCAGCAGCTGCAGCTACCAGCTATTCCTGACTCGCTAGAGCCCACAACAGGGCACTTCAATGACAAGGTGATAGACCAGTACACTGATGATATCAATAGCCTTGAACGATAAATCGAGAGTGAACCAAGGCCGATATTTCTTCTCTCTGCTGTTGTGCTGCCACCACAGTATATGCAGTTGTCCGACGAAACACCGAACCAGTGTAAACATTACACAATGTTCGTGGGTAAGAACATATCAACTATTCGGCCAGGCATCAAATCGAATGGTATCAGCATGGTTTAGCTGGGGTTGTGTGGGTTATGTACAGGTCAGCTGGTGCGGTTACGGGCGTAGATCGTGCAGGGTTCCACTCCGGTTGTGATCAAGTGCCCAGTTTAATCTGAGCCATTGCATTAGTGGCATGCTGCAGTTGGGAGGCCAGCCAATGTTGCCAATTGACTGTGCAGTGTGCAGAACACCGGCCGCCCAATCATTATTTGCACATTGCAATGTAAGGTCTGGACAGGGGGATCACTGCAGCTCATCAGGCAGTCCTGATTCAAGCAGCTTGCCTTACAAGACTTTTGAAACAGCTGTTACCATAATGCCTTCAAAATACCACAGGGTCGGTCTTCATGCTGGCATGCCTCCGGCACTGGCTCTGGCACCATGAGAAACCCCAGCACAGCAGAAGACCAATCCATGCTTGCTGATAACTTAAAGTCATGCCGTGCTCATCTCAGGCTCCACAGTACTGCTGTAACAGCAGCAAATAAAATAGGCTGTGCGTGCACATGATCTGCTGGCACTCAATCCAATTGATGGATGGCATTAACAACAACGCTGATCACCGATGCCTGGTCTTGCAGCAGCGCTGATCAGATCTACAAAACTGCTGCAACTGAAGCCTCCCAGTCTATCAACAGCAAACAACACAGGCATCACATAGAGGGTTGCAGCTCCCTCCTGAGGGGCGCGGGGCCGATGGCGTTGATGCTATGGCTTAATGGGTAACATGATGATGATGATAGAGGGTTGCAGCACAAGTTGCTGGTTTCTTGGACCAAAAAAGCAATGGTTGACACCCAGCTCAAAGCAACACTCAGGTGGGTCCTGTCGTGTACATTGCTGTTCAATGTGGTGATGTGTGCAAAGCGAATGCGAGTTTTTGTACCTGGACCTGGGGCGACTACCCCACACATATGCAAAACGTTCTAGACCCGGTCACACAGGCTCTGTACTCACATGGGCCGCATTCAGTTTGCACTGCTGCTGCTGCTACTGTCATCGCTCTGCACAGGCTCTCGCGCTTGGCCTGGCACTGTGCTGCCAAAGATGCTGCCCTTCATGCCCAGCTTCTTCAGCAGGTCGTCACACTGCTGCAGCACCTCCACCTCCTGCAGCACCGGCCACACAGAGCAGGCAGCAGCAGCAGCAACATCGTCAGCCGTCTTCCACAAACCAGTCCTTGCAGTAGTGAACAAGCACGCATGCACAGTACTCAACGGCAGCATGCTCCTCTTACTGGACTCCCGCATGTGAATCACACTGTGAGGTGCATGCAGTGGGTGGTGCCAGCTGTGTTCGTGCGCAGCCTTGCTTGAGGACCAGGGTGACTCTGCTTGCTTGCGTGCAAGGCAGGTGCTGCTGCTTACTGACATGCAATTACACACTGCACAGACTAAAAGGATGCGGCACTAGCATGCACAACACTATGGAACACCAAATGCCCACCACCACCACCACCCGCACAGACGCACGCAAGCACACATGTGCTGCTGCAGGCATGTCTGCTTCAATTTTGTCACATTGTGCATGCTTCAGCTGCTTTCGTCCTCACCAGGTCCCCTAGGTGCTCCAGCTCCTCCACAGCAGCACGCACTGCCTTGCCCAGCTTGGTTTGGCTGTTCATGGCATCAAAGTAGGTGCCAGGGACCTGCAGCCATGGCGAGCACAGTCAGCCTTGAACTCGCAAAGTGTGCGATACGGTAGCGAGCTTTTGTATCTGCTGCTATTGAACACAGATAATCTGACATGCCTGCAGCTGCTGCTGAGGTAGTAGATTCCTGGGAGGCATGTCAGGAGGATTCCCTGGTCACTCAGAGGTAGCTGACAAGTGCTGGGAGGGCTGCGAATACTACCAGCCATACGGCGATTGCAATGCTGATACAAAACAGCTTCTGACAACATGAACCATCGTGCTAGAACAAGTAAAACCTGCTGTACAGGCCAGCTGCTGCCCTCACCTCAGCATCCTCCTCTGGGAGCAGGCCTTCAAACTCCAAATCATCCGCCTCCTGATTCTGTTAACGTGCATTTGTCGGCAATCAACGGTGATGAAAGGCATCAGCACAAGTGTAGGCTGTTCTGTAGCAGACCACAAGCAAACAGCATTGTAGTCCTTTGTGGTGTTCGCTGCATGCAGCACTAGTACTGTGCAGCTGGTGCTGCTGCCCACTCACCTGGCTGGTTTGCGCTGCCCCATTCGGATCCGCAGCCACCCAAATGGCTCTTACATGTGGTCTACGAGTGTAAAGTGCATGTGGTTGCTGCGGTTGACAACTGCACCGGGATCTAACTAAGCTTGCCCGGCTGCTGCTGCTGCAACGCCTGATGAGTGGTGCCTGCATTGTTGCAATGTTCCGTTTGGCTTTCAAAGCGTTCTAAAATAGTCCGTGGAACTTCACGGGGCTTGGATGTATGATCCGACGCGTCCTGGAAAGAGGGTGTGACTCAACCTCGAAAGGACCCCGTATTGCTATCTGGGTCGCCTTGAGTAGTTCCGAGCACACCCAAGTGTCATTCACGCTGAACTCCTTACGCATCATTGCCTCTTGTCTCGTTCTGTGCCGTTTCTAGACTCAAACTCGATTCATTAGCGCTGCGTGCTTGCGGCCGCGCCATGGCCGCTGCTGTTTGGCGCTTGATGTAGTTCAGTGGATGAAAAGGCGCTGTTCACCGCTTGCAGAGACCAACTGTGACAGCTTCGCACAGCCATCACCCACAGCAGGGAACAGGCTCTCTTGCACAGCTATAGCTCACCCAGCAAGCGCAACCACAGCGAGGTCGCACAATTTGACCAGTGTTTTAATCACAGCTGCCAGCAGGGTGCATGCAACCCGCGTGGCAGCCCACCCACACAGCAGCAGCACCCCCATCAACAGCTTCAGCAACAGACCAGATTCGACATGCACCTTGCCACAGCAAACCCTATCAGCTCCCGCGTGGTGACTAGAAGCAAGTCCAAGGCAGAAGGGGCTGCAGAGGCTCGCAGGGAAGCACTGGGTGCAGCAGATGCAGCCTACCAGCACAACGCAGCTGTGTTAGCTGGGTACACTGACCTGCATGCGCTCAAGCCAGCAGCACTGAGCACGCAGCAGGTGCCGGGCCACCATGCAACGCTGCTGCCCAGTACAGCAGCCAAGCGAGCAGCTGCAGCAGCGGTGGTAGCGGCGGCTGCTCCTGCAGGACGCCTCCATGCAACGCTGAGTGACGACCTGCAGCACCTGCTGGACAAACCAGGCCACCAGCAGCTCATCGTAGCAGCATCAGCAGCAGCGTCGCGGCTCACACACCCAAGCCTGCTGCGCCACACAGGCTTAACCACTGCCAGCAAGCACAGTGCAGCAGAGGCAACAGCAGCGGCAGGCACAACAGCGCTGCCGCCGCTGCGCAAGCAGGCGGCAGCTTCGCCTGCACACCACAGCAAGGGTGAGCACAGCGCCAGCGTAAGCAGTGACAGCAGCAGCAGGCACACGTCGCACGCTGGGCGCGGCGTTGCAGCTGCAGCAGGCCATGCAACCACCACAAGCAAACGCAGCAGCGTTGGCGCCAGCAGGCGCGTGTCGTTTGCACCAGGCCCGCTGCACAGCAGTCCCGCGGTGCGCAGCCCAGTGACTGACGATGGGCACCCAGCAACAGAGGGCGCGCTGGCAATGCCTGTGCGGCGTGTGTCATCATCGTATGCGCTGGACCTTACGCGTGGCAATGTGCTGATGCTGGAGCAGCTGCTGGGCCCAGACTCTGCCATGTCAGTTGCGAGGCTGAAGCGCCGTGTGGGGCTGCTGCCTCCCATCAGGCCACCGCGGCCGCACGCCTGCAGCAGGCCAGCTGGCAGCGACTGGGTTGAAGCTGATGAGGCTGATGAGGAGGATGAGGAAGAGGCATCTGCCAGCGTGGCTGCAGGATCAGCTGCAGCAGCCGCTGCTGCAGCTGCAGGTGCTCAGGCGGGCCTAAGGTATCCAGGCAGGGCACACAGTGTGTATGTGGGTGGCAGCAGGACAGCTGGCGCAAGTTACACACGGTAGCATGTGTAGCAGCTGGTGTTCAGCAGCGTGTTTGGCTGCTGGTGGGGGGTACGCGCGTGGTTTCGGTAGTCAACGTGCAGGTGGTTTGAGCGCAGGTGATAGCCAGCGTTTTAGGTATGTGCCTTTGAATGGCATTGGGTCAGCCTTTGTATGGTTGGTTGCAGGTTAGGTATCTATCGCAGCAGACGGTGGCTAGACGGTGGCTACGGTTTTGCTTGCTTGCAGCAGCATGCATGTCATGCATAGACTGTATTATGCTCACAGCAGTGTGGGCGTGCATGGCGTGTTGCTGCATTTTGTGCCTTCACCTGCAGGCTACATAGCCTGCCATGACCGCCTGACTGCTTGTACTATCACCTTGTCACCTCATTGTTGTTTGCATGCATGGTTGCTATCTGTTATGGGACGACCGCCTCAAGCATGGCCTCAAGCACGGAACAGCTGGCTTGGGGTGGTGCTGGCAAGCTGTGGCTAGGTACAGCGGGCGTAGAAGGCAGCATGTGGCGCAGGGGTGCGATGGTGGCGCCCGCGTCATTCTGTCATTGTGTTATGGCTTTGTGTCGTGACCCTGTGCAGCAGCGCAGGGCGCACAGTCGTGGGCGTTTGTAGGCCCCCAGGTGATTTAGGTTGGTCTTGAGTAGCGTTCGTATGCCCTCGTTGCTGTGCCTGCACAGCTGTGGTTATCACAGCTGCTGTCAGCTGTCTGCTGGCAGTTGCGCTCCACCCTAAAAAGGTGCATTCGTGCAAGTTGTGGCTGTTGTTGATGCAGGGTGCATGTTGTGTGGCTTGGGGCACCTCCCCAGGCCATGCATGTACGTCCCTGCTGGCAGAGCGCGCAGTGGGTAGGGGGCTCCTGTTGCACCCTGGCTGCACGCTGGCAGTTGTGTGTTGCTTCCAGCATTTCTCGATGCTGTTTCAGTGTGAGGTGTGCAAAAACCTGCTTGGGACATGAAGAAGTCACCTGCAGGTTGGTATACGCGCCTGTACAGTTTTGTCATTCGTGTCGTGGGGTATACTGTTTCCGGAGACTGTCCAGTCACCATTGTGGGTAGAGTGCTAGCAGAGCAACAGGTGACTCAGTGTTCAGCATGCAAGTGTGGGAGCGTGGTAGGCAGGCTTGGTTTGGAAGGTGCACCTCTGACCATGTGATGGTGGTGCGCAGATGCTGTGGGTAGTGACGGTGGTGGTTGTGATGTGCACGGATGTTGCTGCACACCAGGAAACAAAAGTGCTTGAGAACGATGTGTGGTGCATAACACGTTTGGCATGTTGGCGACTGGCAGCAAACGGAAAAGAGACGTGACTCCACTATTGCAGGACACGTGTGGTTCCCTGGCAGGAGCGACTGTGGGTGCGGTTTTGATGCTGAGCTTGAAGCAAATGTGACACGTGTTTTCTTGCATGCTGCCAGGCAGAGCATTGCATTTACGCTCGCATGTGCCTGTTGTCCAGTGTTTGCATAATGCCATGGGATGGAAGGGGGTGATGCAGGTTTGGCACGTCGCTAGCAGTGCAAACCCAGCCATGTGTCTGTTTGGCAGCTTCTGCAGGGTATCATGTCGGCCTTGTGCTTGCATGCACGTTCAGGAGTTGTGTCACAGCGCTGCTAGCAGAATCTGACCTGTGCCATGCAGGGGTCATGATCAGCCAGTGTGGCTGTTTGTTTTTGTTGTTGTACAGGCAGACACCAGCCATTCGTATGCATGCTTTGCAACGATTGCCAACCAAAGCAGTGAACTGGAGAGTTGTTTGCACCACCCCAGCTATAGTGGCTGTGTTTGGCGGGGTTGATGGTGGAGAGGGATTGCGCCGGCTTCCGGTGTATGTCAAGGTCACTAACCGTTGGCAAATGTCGCGGTGTGCGGTGTGACACTCTGCTGACCGCCTAATGCGTTTGGGTTGTGATCCCATGAGCAGGTGGACTCGAGTCGTGCCGCATGCAGGTCCCAGGATCTTATTGAATAAGGATGCTTGTCCTGGGTTTTTCCTGATGAGTGGATGCGCAATCTTCGTGTTGATGGGCATTGATCAAATGCCTCAGCCGGTTCTGGTGTAGGACAGCATTGCTTAGCCTGGCTGCTAGTTGCGGGGGCGGAAGAAGTAGAGACAAGTCATGCAGTGGCAGCTGATCAGCTGCTCATGAGCTGAGTTTTTGCAGACAGCGGTTAGCAGTTGTGGTTACTGCTTGTCTAACCTTGAAAGTTGCAAGTTAAGTTGATGTAACAACGCTTTACGTTCACGTTGTGGTGGAAGATGCCGAAGTAGCGGCCTATGACGCAGTAACGTTGCAGATGACCTGGTGAGTTGTTATGCATATCGACAGGCTTCCTGGCCGAAGCGCTCGACCAGCGAGTACAACTGCGATAAGGCATTTTTTAGGAATCTGTTTAGTGAATGCTTGCACTGCACGACATCGACTTGTTTGAACTGCACAAACAGCCACATCAAACAGGCGGCAGATGTATCGATCAGTGCTTTGTTGGATGAGTTGGAAGTGTCAAACAGCATGAAACTGTGATCATGAACATATCCAGAAGGCAACGCGCAGAGGAGACTATCAGGAGAGCAGCAGAGGCCTCTGCTGCAGCGAGGGTTCGTGCACAGCAGTATTTGGACTTCTGTGCAGACCGCAGAAGATGTCTGGAGCTGGCAAAGCGGCATGGGCTCACCAGGGGCATTGTAGAGTATGAGCAGGCTCTTCTCAGGCTGGAAGTGGACAACGAAATGTTTCGAGCAGTGTTCAAGCTGGGTGAGGCACATAGCTCAGCAGCTTCAGCACGGCGCTGCTCATGTTTGAATTGCTTGATGCAGCTGTGTGTGTCGATTATATTTGATACAACGGGGGTCATTTGACTGCATATCTGTTGCCTATGCAGATGCAGACGGCTCCGATGCCAGCAGAGCTCACAGCGACCAACAGCAGCAGCATGAACGCGCGGACCTGCATGCAGAGCTGCATGTGGCAGCAGCAGGCCAGGCGGTGCCTGCCAGCATTCCTGCTGCTGCTGGCAGCAGTAAGCCAACGACACCAAAGCCTGCACCGCCACCACCGCCACCACCTGTGCCGGGCAGCAAGTTGACACCACCAGCTGCCAAAGCCAACACCACCGCCAGCAGCAGCAGCAGCACGGGACAGCCTTGTGCACCGGCGCCACCGCCCCCACCACCTCCTCTGCCACCAGGGCAGAGCCCAGGCAGGAGGCCGCTGTCAGTGCCGCCGCCGCCGCAGCAGCAGCAGAAGCAGCAGCAGGGGAGTCCAGCACCTCCCAGGGTGCCTGGTGTTGCTCCTCCACCACCAGCTCCGCCGCTGCCCCCACCAGGCTTTACAGCACCAGCAGCAGCAGGGCGCCCCAAGCCGCCCCCGCCGCCACCGCCGCTTCCAGGCACAGCTGGTGCCACACCGCGCAGCAATGTCGCGAGAGAAGCATCAAGCAGCAGCACGACGCCAGCAGCTGCAGGCACGCAGCAGGCACTGCCAAAGCTGCCGCCCCCAGCGCCGCCAATGCCTGGAAGCATCCCCAGCAGCAGCACACAGCAGCCGCCTGCAGGTGCTGCTGCCACTGAGGGCATGCAACCGCTTGCAGGACTGGCAGCTGAGGCAGCTGCCGCGGCAGCAGCAGCCAATGGCGGCAGCAGCGCTGGTACAGCTGCAGCAGCCAGCAGCGGTAGCCCTTCCGCTGAAGCGTCTGCTGGCAGTGTGTGTGCCGCCAAGTTGAAGCGGCTGCATGTGGATCCTGTGCCTGAACATAAGCTGCCTGAGGGATCCTTCTGGCTGACTGCAGAGCCACTGGGCAAGGAGTTCAGGGATGTGGAAGGTGAGCATGCAGTGCTGCTGCATGCTGTGCAGGTGCTCTCAATGTTGCTGTGATGTAATGGAAGTCTGCGGCCATCTGTACTTTGCAGGGAAGCGAATGCGTGCAGCAATGCATCGCATGCCCTTTGCGGCTGCAGCTATGAACCCTGCACGCATTTATGCAGCTCACCCTGCGCCCGCACCTCTGCTTTTACTGCTCTTGCTGCCGCTTGCAGAGTCCATGGAGTACTTGCTGCGTGCAATGTTCAGCGACGTGCCGCGCCGCCAGCACCACCGCAGCAGCCCGCGCAACGCAGCCGCTGCTGCAGGCGGCACTGCTGGCGTCGCAGATGGTGACGAGCCAGATGCCAGCGCAGGCGCTGAGGGGGGTGAGGCTGCAGCAGGCGATGCTGCTGGCGAGGTGGTCAAGTGTGTGCCTGAGAAGCGAGCACTGCACGTTGAGGTGGTGCTGAAGCGGTTGCGCATGCCGCCTGCGGCACTGGCTGCTGCCATCAACCACCTCAAGACAGACGCGCTGAAGGTGTGTGCTGAGGGAGTGGATGTGTGCTGTGTTCCTGCAAGGACTTTTCAGCATGCATGAGAAACCGAATGAACACTGGGTGCTCCTTCTTATGTGGCACCCTGTTTGCCTGCAAGGGGTTTGATTGTTGTTGGGGCTTTGCATGGGGCGGTGACTGCATGTTGACCCAGCATTAACACAGTTGCAAAGCGTATCCGCATCAAGCTGCTGCTTCTTGTCCCGTCCTTGACCGTCGCTTCTGTGCTGCCACGGCTGCTGTTGCTGCGTCTGCTTGCAGCCTGATGACCTTGCGTCCATCCGCAGCATCCTGCCCAAGCCTGAGGAGCTGCAGGCAGTGCGGGAGGCCAAGCAAGTAGCAGAGCAGAAGATCGCAGCAACAATAGGCAGCAGCCCCCGCACGCCAGCGGCAGCTGCGGCAGGTGCAGCCAGCAGTGTGGCGACGCCTGCCACGCTGTCGCCGCGGCTGGGTCCTGTGGAGGCTGCGTTTGATGCGCTGGGTGGTGTGGAGCTGCTGCAGGCCAAGATGCGTGCCATGGAGTTCAGGTGCGGTTAGGCTGGGGCAGGCAAGCGTGCCATTTGGCTGGCTGGCTGTTTCGCATCCGTACTTGCAGGAAAAGTTCAGGTCTAGTGGCGCATTAGCACAGCCTGTCGTTGCAAGCCCATTGGGTTTCCCTAACCACTGCTGTTCTGCTGTGTCTCCCTGGCTTGCCGCTGCGTGCTGTGCAGGTATGACGTGGACGCTGTGGCGAGCGTGGTGTCTGAGTACACGGCAGACATTGCGCGCTCCCTGGTGGCGCTGCGCAGCGGCTCGCTGCAGCAGCTGCTGGCCTTTGTGCGGGACGTGGCCAACATTATGAACCGCGCGGGGCCCAAGGGGCCACTGGCTGGCTTCAAGCTGGAGAGCCTGGCGCGGCTGCAGGTGCGGTTCGGGCTAGCGCAGGTGCTGCCTGCGGCAGCTTCTGTGTTTTTTGCTTGTGCTTGTGCTGTGCGCTGCTGACGAATCTGTGGCTGTCTCAGCACGTTGTGTTATGTTGCAGGTTTGAGCCTGGCGCGGCTGCCGGTGCGGAGCGGGCCAGCGCAGGCCCTGCCTGCGGCAGCCTTCTGCTGTTGGTTCTGCTGTGCGCTGCTAAGGATTCTGTGGTTGTACAGCATGTTTGTTGATGTTGTTGCCGGTTTGAGCATGCGTGCTCAAGAGGCACATACATTATGCAATGCTGCAGGAGCGCAACATTGAATGCGCGTATCATGGTGTTAAATTGGTGGTGCGTTGTGTTGTGCTCACAGTGTCTCCATGACTACTTGATGTGCCTGCTGCTGCTGCTGCTGCTGCCGCAGTCCACCAGGATGTCAGGTTCCACTGACCTGAACCTGCTGCACTACATCGTGGCACACGTGTCTGCGGTGCTGCCTGGAGCGCTGGCAGTAGATGGGGAGCGGCAGGCATTCAGGGCGGCTTGCAGGCGGGGCACCTTCGACGCAGGTGAGGCACTCGACTCTTGGTGCAAAGCTGCAAGGCACAACAAGTTGTGTGGGTGTCGTGCATGCTGTTGCACATGCACATGTCACATGTGACATGTGGCACGGGCAGTGCCGGCACGGTAATCTTGAAGGTTGCTGGCATTCATGCTGCAAGTTGACAGGAGTTATGCTGCTGGCATGAGCTGTTACACTGTTGGCATGATGTGCTGCCGTGCTGCCACGGCTGAAATCTGTTTACATTGTATGACGCTGTTCTGGGTGCTGTGTGCTTTGTGCCCGCAGTATCTGTGCGCATCCGCGCATTGCTGGAGACGCAGAAGAGGCTGTACGCAGACCTGGAGCGCGCCAAGGAGCAGCAGCAGCGGCAGCGCAACAGCCAGCGGCAGCAGCCGAGTGCTCAGATCAGAGACAGCCAAGCAGCGGCCAGCTCCAGCAGCGGTGAAGCCGGCAGCAGCGGGACTCCAAGCACACCAGCAGCTGCCGCAAACAGCAGCAGTGGCAGCGAAGTAGGGACCAGCAGCAGCAGCAGCAGTGACAGTCACGACGCGTACATTGACAGGCTTGGCCAGCTGCTGGAGAGCAGCACCCCCAAGGTATCGCACCTGCAGCAGCAGCTGGAAGATGTGATCAGGGAGTTCAGGTGGCTGGCTGAGTACTACTGCGAAGATGTGAAGGGGCAGGCCTGGAAGCAGCAGCCTGTCTCGTTCCTGACGCACTTCCTGGAGCTGCTGGACAACATTTCAGCTACAATGAAGGATACTGGCAGGCTGGCGCGAGTTACCGCGATGCTTGCTGAGTACATGGAGGCACGCAATGAGCGGCACCTCAAGAAGCTGGAGCAGCAGCAGGTGGCAGCATCTGAGGCACAGGCTGTGCAGCAGGACGCGCAGGCTGGGGAGCTAGTAGCAGATGCAGCAGAGGAGTTAGAGGCGCGGCAGGCATTGCTGCAGCATCAGCAGCAGCTGCTGCGGCAGCATGCTGCGAGTGAGCTGCTGCGGCGCAGTGCTAGCAAGTGCGCTGGCAGCAGCTCCAGCAGCAGCATTAGTGGCGACGGAGAAGAAGATCAGGAGTATCAGCCGTCGATGCTGGATCAGCAGCAGCGCAGCAGCAGTGGGCGGTCATCTGCTCGTAGCTCTGCTGAGGGAGCTCAGATGCTGGTGGATGAGCTGATGCAGCTGCCCAGGCAGCAGAAGCCCGCGTGTGTGCCTCGCCTGCAGCTAGGCGGAGGGCAACCAGCTGCAAGTGCAGCAGCAGCTGGTGCTAGCAGCAGCCGTGCGGTAGCAGGTGTTATGCCTGAGCAGTCTTGGGGCTCTGACATTGGTGGTGGCCTGCCTGCTGGCAGCGTTGTTGCTGATGCTGGCGATGGTGCGCCACTTGTAGCTGACGGCTTGCAGGCAGCAGATGCAGCAGGGCTGCAGCAGCAACGCTATGGCAGCCCGCTGCGACAGCCAGTGTTTGATGAGCAGCATGCAGCAGAGGCAGCCGAGGGGGCCCAGCAGGAGCTGGGCGCTTCTGCTGCGGGTGCCCGTGGTAGCTTGGCTGCTAGCTGGAGTCCCGTGCGCAGCGTTGGGCTGCACAGCAGTGGGGATACTGCGCATGGGCTAGCGACCAGCTTGATAATTGAGGACAGCACGGGGGAGGAAGATTGGGGTGAGCTGTGCAGCGCCCTGCAGGGCAGCAATCCCCTGGCAGTAGCGGCAGCAGGCGTGGCACGGCAGCGGCGTGCAGCGCAGACGGCAATGAGCAGGAGCCTTGACAGCAGCATGTTTGCTGCTGCGTACGCCAGCAGCAGCGCAGCGAGTGCGGCACGCCCAGACAGCAGCGGTGGCAGCAGCAGCAGCAGCAAGCCGCCTTCTGGTGGCCAGGCTCGCAGCCAGTCTCAGCAGAAGTCGGGGATGCGGCAGCCCTGGCGGCCGGCTGGCCAGGGACAGGCTGCATCGCCAGGCGGCAGGAAATGGACGCAGCAAGATGCACAGCTAGCGCAAGAAGTTGCGGCTGCTGCAGCTGCTGCTGCTGCGGGGCGGCCCAAGTGTGTGAGCCCGGTTAGCGTAGGGGGAAACAAGCCATCTGTGCAGCAGCAGCGGCTGGATGCGTTGAGGCTGCGCAGCAAGCCTCGGACGCCAGAGCCTGGCAAGCAGCAGCGGCAGGGTGCAAGGCTGGGCGGGTGTGCAGGTTCCTCGCCTGATAGCAGCAGCGCTGGGGTGGGTGTAGCAGGTGACCAGCATGACAGGCTGGCGCTGCTGCTGAGCAGCATTGACAGTGAGATGTAGGAAGGGGTGGCGGGAGGGCTAGACAGGCGCAGCACAGGAAGCTGCGAAGTTGCAGGCTGCCAAACGACAGCGCTTGGTTGCAAATCTTGCTTGCGACAGCGCAGGATAGGCTTCAGGCACTTATTGCGGTGTTTACATGTTTAGCAGGTAATGATTCTCGTCACTTTGTTGCATGACGCTCGTCACTTTGTTGCACAAAGCATTGAGCCTGAGATCTGAGATGTCTTGACTACTAGTCAATGTGCTCTTGTAGAGCAATAGTGCAGCAGCGGCGATGATTGGCGCACTTGTACATTACGTGTATTGTATGCACAAGCTGATTATGGATGTGTGATTGTTGATTGTATCAGCCACTTGCAAACCCTCTTGTCAGCCTGGATCTATGAGAGCATGATTTGGATGGTCTTGCTGGTGTGATTGTTTGGGCATGCAGCACCCTGAGCAAGCGTGCCGCACGGCTGTGGGCGTACCACAGGACGCTGCAGCCATGTATATGGCATGCAGTGTCGCCAGTAATCTGATACCAATATGCTTGAACATCTTGTGACTGCCGAGTTTATTGCTGTATTGGCCTAGGGTGCCTCCTTATCCCTAGATCTGCCACCATAAGCTGTGCTGCTCGAGTGAGCTCGTGAGCTGATCATCAACATGCTGAGAGTGTCAGGGAGCCCAGCTCAAGCCCGACCCAGCTGTTGCTGTAGCAAATAATCGTCGCAATGTGTGTTTCAGACACTGTTGACGTCACTTCTGTACAGAAGCCTTCGCGGGTGGCAGCATGATCGGACCCGCGCGTTATACAGAAACTCCACGGCAGACACAGTCCAAATGTGAGCCCAGCTTCGGCTTTTGGTTACATTTTACTTTCAGAAACAGTGGGTGCTTCAAGCGGCGCGTTGCAGTGCGAAGACCGCCAAACTTGCGTGTGCCTGCTTCACCCGTGACGCAGTGTTGAATCCCACAAAAAATGGAATTTGTATATACATAATAGCTGTCTATCAGGCTTAAGCCCCATGAGCGGTGCTGAGGACGAGGCGGTCTTGGCCGATATATTGGAAACAGCAGGCCAGCGTGCTGAGGAAATCAGGGTGGAAATTGCCACCTTGAAGGAAAAGACGGTGAGATATTTACTCCGTTACAAGAACAAGTAAGCAGGGCAGTATCATAGCCTGACCAGTTGACCTGACCTGTTGCTGCCATGCGCTGCTGTAGGGGAACAATGCTGTCACTGTGCCACAATTGCTGAAAGGCGATGCTATTCCAGATGTGACGGAGCCAGCCGAGGTAAACTACGGTCATGGCACGCTCGTGTTAGCTGGCATGAATGGTCAGCGATGGTGCGCAGCGACTCTTGTACTGCTGCTGCTGTAGCAGTGCACCGCCATTGCTGCACATGCCATGATGCTCGGCGGATGTATGCACCAATGCATATCACCAAGCAACCAACAGCAACACACGTCATTTGAAAACACCCCTGCAGGCAACACGGCAGGATGAGCCTGATGCCAGCCAGCAGTTCACAGTAAGCACGCCCTCTGGCGAGCGCCAAGCCCCTCCCAAAACAGAGGACGGCACAGACACAGAGGATTTGGAACGAGTGCATGCAGCACTCCACAGCCCAATCCAGGTCTATGTGCGGTCCTCGTCCAACCTGGCAGCTGGCAGGCAGCCAGATGCAGCAGGCTGGCCTGGTGGTGCTGCTGATGTTGCGTGCACTGGCACAAGTGATGGCAGCTGCGAGGCTGCAGGAAACCAGGCAGATTCTGCCAGCTGGCAGGGCCTGTACCAGGGCATGCTGGGGAAGTTAAGCAAATCACAGTGAGTGTGATTCTGGGCTGGTTATGTGGCACCTGTGGTTGGTTGGTACGCATTTGCCTGCAGAACCATTGCTGCTGCTGCTCTGCACCTGCTGATGTTGATGTCAGATCGTCCAAAGCGCTAAGAGGTGAACCTATGGTCATGCTGCAATGTGTGCTGCCAGAACGGTGAGATGAATCCAACAAGCATGGTTGATGTTTCACTACCGCAGGGCCACAGAGCAGCAGTGTGCCAGCAGTGTAGCGGCCATCCTCAAGTCAGCTGGCATGGCCTCTGCAGTGGACAGCTCCAACTGCAACGCTCGGCTGCAGCACCTGACAACGCCGTTTGCGCAGGACACCAGCCAAGCAGCTGCAGTTGCAGCAGGCGCAATCACGTCTCAGCACTCGGAGGAAGAGGCAGCAGCAGCAAGCACGTCTATGCTGCCCTCGCCAGTGCATGTGGTAGATGGGCCGTATGTGGATAGGGAGGGTGAAGCAGCTGCAGCTGCAGGCACTGCTGCTACAGCTGATGATATGGAGCAGTGGGGTCCAACATGGAGTGCACACTCGCCCAGCAAGCGTGGCAACGCTGGTGCAGATGGCTCGTGCTTGGCACACGATGCTCAAGGGGCTGTCACTCCCAAGCGTTTGGTGGTGCCGGCATCAGCAGCAGATCTGCCCGTGCAGGCAGTGATTGATGAACTGGATGAGCTGCTATCTTGGAGTAGCAGAACACCAACACACCAACAGCAGCTGCAGCAGCAGGGCCAGGGCAGGCTGTTTTCTCGCAACGATAACATGGATCATGCAGAGGAGCAAGAGGAGCTGCAGCGGCAGCGGGGTGGAAGCAGCGTGGCTGCACGAGCAAAAGCAGCAGCAGCAGGGGCAGCTGCAAGTGCTGGTGGTGCAGCGGCAGCAGGTGATGACGAGGACTGGGTGCTGCGATGGCTGCGCAGCCAGAAGGGCCACATGTCTCGCTGCAACAGCACCAGCTGCCTGCTGTCGGACGAGTTCATGCAGCGCAGCGACCGCAGCAGCAGCTCCAGCAACAACAGCAGGATGCGGCGCTCCTGCAGCCTGCCGACTGAGGTGAGATGCAGTGACCCGATGGTGATCACCAACAACAGCCGCTGCTGCTGCTGCTGCTGAGTTTGAGCGCATGTTGCCATGAAACACGCGCGTTCAACAAGCATAACCTGCGGAGTGCCTGAACATATGCAGGGAATATGCTTGCAGTAAGTGACGTCCAACCAGCAGCAGCAGGCAACTGACAAGTTTTGCTGACCACTCCTGCTCTTTTCATACTGCTCTCTGCTCTTTGTCTGCAGCCGCTGTCAAGGGCCAGCATGTCTGCTGGCAGCGTGGAGTTTGCTGCTGCTGCTGCCTCTGGTGAGGCAGGGGATGAGGAAGCTGGCGTCAAGCCTAGCAGGCAACAGCAGCAGCTGGACTCAGACATAAAAGAAGAGATCCTGGCACATCTGCGGCTGGTGAGCGGAACTGGGGCAGTGGCGCGAGGGGCAGGGTTGGAGTGTTGGCAAATGCTGGCTTGCAGTGCTGCAGGGTAGCTGTGGGTGCAGTGTTTTGTAGCACCACTGCATGGCTGGCCTGACCTCTTGACTGACCACAATACATGTTGCATTGCAATACACGCTGCGTTGCAGGCTGCTGCATTCCGTCCGCGCGCCAGGGACAGCCCCAGCAACACCAGCTTGCCGCACCCCTGCACACCGCCAGCAGCTGCAGCTACCACACCTTCCAATGCAGCCGTAGCTGCAGCAGGGCACGCAGCATCAGTGGCCGCCGCAGCGGCTGGCACTTCAACAGCAGAACACGCTGCAGCTGCTGAAGCTATGGCGCATGGCGTGAGCCTGGTTGATTGGGTGGGCAAGTATATTGGCGCGCAGCCTGCTTCAGCAGCACCGACAGGCAGCAGCGTAGAGGAGGTAGATGCTGACGAGGCCGGGCTGCAGCTGCTGTGTGGTGGTGTGCTGGGTGAGGCTGCAGCCGCTGGCAGGGCTGCAGGTGCTGCTGCAAGCGCAGGTGATACCACTGGCAGTGCTGGTGCAGGGGCTGGTGCCAGTGATATGCCAGGTCAAGCTGCTGGAGCTGCTGCAGCGTGTGATGGTGCGGTGCCAGCATCTCCCAAGGCTATGAGCAAGTCCGCGCAGCTGTACCAGCAGCTGCTGATGCGGTCCCATGGCTCGTCACCCAAGGGCTCTTCAGGGGGTGGCAGCAGCAGTGGCAAGGGAAGACCGGCCGGCAGCAGGGGCGTTGGCAACGGTCAGTCGCAGGCTGGTGGCTGCCGCAGCCCAGTCAGAGCTAGGGGATCTACGTCGGCTGGTGGGGCTGCGCAGGAAGTGTCAGCATCTCTGGCTGGTGGCAATGGCTGGCTGTCTCCAGGTGGGCTGGTGCTGGTACTGCTAGCTGCCTAGCGTGGTGCATTGATCATTACAGACGGCTGCAAGTCGGTGTGCCTGTCTGGGTGCTAGCTGCTGCATGCTACTGCTGTGACAGCATGTTGCATGGATGCAGTTCGAACTGTCAGTTTTGGACCAAAAATGCTTGCTCCCTCGTAATGCTGTGGTCTGACAGTGTTTATCCCATGTTGTACTGCCCTGCAGATGCAGCGCAGCGCTCAGCGTCACCTGGCAAGCAGTGGCTGGAGCTACAGCTGCCAGACAGCCAACCAGAGCAGCAGGCAGCCGGCTGCCCCTCTGTCACATGCACCGCATGTGGCAGCCCTGTGCTGTGCGGCAGGCCAGGCCCAACACTACAGCACACACGCATGTCTATTGTGGACTTGACAGCAGAGATGGCTGCAGCAGATGTGGCTGATGGTGCTGGGGAAGCAGCGGCAGGTGTGATCGGCAAGGCTGGGGCCAGCAACTGCTGTGGCTCAGCAATGCCAGTGGTTCACGCTGCAGGAGAAGCGCAGGCAGCAGACAGCCCACCTGTGCATGGCCACAACACAGCAGCAGCAGCAGAGAGCACTGCCACATACTCAGCCTCCATCTCACTGGAAGCGCTCATGGGAGGCGGTGCACACGATGACGATGACAACAGTAGCGGCTTTGCTGATATGCCTGGCTACAGCAGGCTGCGGCTGCACTCACCTGCTGCTGCTGGCTCACCCAGCAAAGGAGGCAGCGCAGCAGCAGCACGCACTGCAGGCTCAGCACCAGCCACCCCCAAGGGCTCCAGCCGCAGGAACCAGCTGCAGCCCTCTGGGTATGCGGTACTGGGAAAGCAGGCGGGGTACGCTGCTGCAGTTGCGTCCAGCCGGCGTGGCAGCCATACTGCAGCAATGTGCATGAGCTATGGTGCGGCTGCTAGGCCCAGCGGGTGTGCAGGGACAGCAGCTGAGAGGGTGGGCAGACCGCGGGCTGGCACAGCATCAATGCCTGGCTTTGCTGCTGGTGGGGTGTTTAGCAACAGGGCAGCACAGGCAGAGGAGGTGCCAGCTGTGACGACGGCCATCAGCTGTGGGCAGCTGCTAGCTGCAGCAGCGCTTGAGCGTGCACTGGGGCGGGTGTCAGCTGGCGGCGCAGCAGCAGCAGCAGGCTTGGCCGGTGACCACTCAGCAGAGCGAGATGATGAGCAGATGCTGGAGCAGGAGCTGCAGCTGCCAAGGGCCAACCCTAAGACAGCAGGAGATCAGCAACAGCAGGGTGAGGAGGCGGGCGGTGCAGGTGACAGGCCCAGCCTGTCTTGCCTACTAGAGTTGGAGAGAGATATGGCAGAGGCAGCACTGGAGGAAGAGCTGGCATCACTGCAGCCTGGCAGCGGCAGCGCAGCAGCAGCAGCGGGGCAGAAGCAGCAGACGTCATCGAGTGTGTTTGTCTACCGCCTGCAACCAACCAACGAGCCAGGGAGCGGCGCTGGTGCGGCTCCTGCCGGTGGCGCAGCTGGCAGCACCACTGCCGCCGCTGCTGCTGCTGCAGCGCTGCAGACGCTGGCTGCATGCGCGTCGCGCAAGGTGCCGCGGTGTGCATCGCTGTCACGCAACCGGCGGACTAGCAGCTCTCTGTCGCCGAGCAGGATGAACAGCAGCTCAGCATCGAAGCAGACATCAGCCGGAGCCAGCAAGCGCAGCAGCAGCACAGACGTGCCGACCAGGGGTTCTGCAGGGGTGTCTCGCAGCACATCCGGCAAGTCCTGCATGTCCAATGCGCCTGGCTTTGGCAGCAGCAGCTCCAGGGATGGCAGCAGCAGCGCTGGCAGCTCGCGCGTGTGGCGGCCGGGCGGCCGGCGCACGTCAGCAAGGGATGACTGCAGGAAGCTGCAGGACTATGAGTCAGCGCGCAGCAGGATCTTGGGGCCTGTGAGCGAGGCAGGCGCTGCAAGCAGTGCTGGCGATGCAAATGATGGCAGGGGCGGTGGGAAGCCCAGCCCTAAGCCGAGTGCATTTGGTAGAAGCAGCAGTCCTGCTAAGAAGCCAGGCAGGGCTGGAGCTGCTGCTGCTGCTGCCCGGCAACAGGGTGTCACAACAGGCGGAGGGATCAGGGCAAGTTTTGGTGCAGCGTCCCCTGGTGCCGGGCCCGCATCACGGGCTAGGGTCACAGCAATGGCAACAGCAGCAGCAGCGCCAACCAGCAAGTCTGCAAGGGCTGCTGCAAGGGCTGCTGCAGGGTCCACTCCACCAAGGAGCCCAGTGCCAGCTAGCCCAGTGGTAGCTAGCAGGCCAGCACCATGGAAGGGCAGGGGTGTGACAGCTGCGGGTGCAACAAGGGGCAAGGGTCCATCAGCCATCCGCAGCCGAGCTACAGCAGCAGCAGCAGCAGCAGCAGGGCGTAAACTTCCCCCGGAGATGCACGAGCAAGGTGTGCAGGCTGACATGAGGCCACCACGTATTGAAGTGGGGCAGCTGCCGCAAGTACCGCAGCTGCTTGACCCGAGCTCGCTGCTGGACGAGCTGTCACGCAAGTCAAAGCGCCCTGCAAGGCACTCAACGCCTGGCAGGCTGCAGGCCGCATCACGCTTCCCAGCACTGGTGCTCCCTGGGCAGCTGCAGCAGGATCAGCAGCAGCAGCAGAAACACCAGCACGGCTCGTCATCACCCACGACCAGCCAGGTTGAAGAAGCAATCAAGGCGGCGCAGGTGGCATTGCTGCAGCGGCGGTGGCAGATCTCGCAGCTGCGGAAGACTATGGCGCAGCATGGGATCACGTCGACAGCTGGCATGCGCAGCAGCAGGAGCAGCAGCACCAATCACGGCAGCTTGATGAGCAGCATCATGCAGCATGAGAATCAAGCGCTTGGGGCAGCGCCAGGGTTGGGTGCCACTATAAGTGACATCTTTGGAGGCTCTGGATACAGCACAGGCAGCGGCAGCATTGGCAGGAGGCAGGATACGTTCTCGTACGATAGCTTGGGGGCTGCGGGCAGCAGCAGCAGGCCTCAGCCGCTGACGCAGGGGTTCAGTAGGGATGAGGGGCGTGATGCTGCAGCGGCTGAGTGTGACGAAGCAGCTGCTGTGAGCTCGTATGCGTCACAGGCAGGTGCAGTTGCAGCACTGATAAAGCATCGCAGCAGTATGGGTGGGACAGCAGGTGAGGCAGACTGCGGTAGTGCTGCTGCTGCTGCTGCTGCAGTTGCGCCACAAGCCACTGGGCAGGTGTTGCAGCACAGCATCAGTGGGAGTAGGTCACCTTCGCCCAGCAGGCTTGCAGCAGCAGCCGTACCAGCAGCTGCCAGGTACAGGTCAGCATCTGCATTTGATGCAGCATCGAGGTTGTGCAGCGAGGACCCTGACATGCCTTTGAGGCCAAGCAGCGCACAGGCAGTGGTGATGAAGGCAGCAGCAGCTGCAGCAGCGGCAGCAGCAGCCATGGAGCAACAGCACTACACTGCCACCATCTTTGCAACCCACGAGAAGCAGCAGCAGCAGGATGCTGCAATGGTGCCAGAGTCATCTGCTGGAATGTCAGCGTCGGCGGCCGACTTTGGGTCTCGCACATCCAGCTGCTGCAAAGAATTGAACCCGCTCAGGTGGCGCAGCAGTGTAGGCAGCCCTGCAGCTGCAGGCGGTGGTGTTGGCAACAGTGCATCAGGCGCAGCTGCCCAGCCACCCTGGTCAGCACCCCGCCGTGTGAGCTCGTCTGGCCTAACAGGGGAGGAGCTGATGGCATACTACAGGCGCAGCAGCGTAGCAGAAGCAGCGGAGGCGGCAGCAGAAGCAGCAGCAGCGGGCGAGGTGCCCGCTGCAGGGCTGCAGCTTGACGTGCTGCTGCGTGCGTTCAATGCGCTTGCAAAGCGCAAGAATACGGTTGACAAGTCTGCTGCGCTTGCTGCACTAATGGACCAAATTGTGGCGGTTGCAGGCCAGGCTGCTGCTGCCAAGCAGGCTGCTGCTGCTGCGGGTGGGGAGCCACTTGCAGGAATGGATGCGCGGGAGCTAACTGTTGACTCTGACAGCTCAGCACTGGTGGTTGAGAGCAGCAAGCTTGATGTGCTGGGGCGCAGCGTCAACAGCAGCCCCCGGCCAGCTGGGCTGCTGTGTGGCATCATCAGCGGCAGGGGAAGCCCAGGCATTGCTGGGGGTAGCGTCCTGCAAGTGCGCAGGGGTGATATGCGGGCAGGCTGGCAGAGTGCATGCGCTGAGCGGCAGGCAGCACATGACAGCTTGCTGTCCACTCCACGCCACAAGCGCCCGGCATCTGCTGGGTATGCAGCAGATCTGGCTGCACTGAACAGTCAGCAGCAGCAGCAGCAGGTGGCAGAGCCTCACGAGCATCAGGATGGTGAGGAGGAAGAAGGCAGCGGGGACGACATGAGCCCCACGCATGCGATGCTGATGCACACAGCAGCGCGGCTTGGGCAGTTTGCAGGAAGTCCAGGTGGCAGTGACCTCGGCAGCTGCACAGGCATCCCGCCTGAGGCCCTTGCAGCAGCAGCACCATACGGCAACGGCATTGTAGTTGTGCGCATGAGCACCACAGAGACGTCTGGCCGGCTGCCACTGCTGCGTGATACTGCGGCCGGCAGGGCTGTGCTGGCAGGGATTGACGGCACGAGCTTGACAGTGCAGCAGGCTGTGCATTGGCTCAAAGTGGGCCTCACTCGGCTGCCTAGCAGCAGCGAGGGCGGCTTGCAGGGCGAAGGGCAGCGCCAGGGCCTCACTGGGCCTGGGGCTAAGGCGGCTGCTGCCAAGCAGGGTTCGCGGGCGTCGACGCCGCAATCGCCCAGCCGCAGGGCTCGCAGCCGGCCCTGCTCTCCGTTCAGGGCGTGCTTTGCTGCTCAGGCTGCCCTGTCAAGTGAGGACGAAGAGGAGCCGCTGGATCTGCTTCAGCAGCAGCAGCAGCAGCATGAGGGTGTGCATTTTGAGATGGACAGCTGCAGCCAGCTTGTCATGGTGGTGCCTCAGAGTCTGGCATCAGACCCGCAAGATGTGCTACCCAGCCAGCAGCAGATGCAGCAGGGTGCGGCAGGCGTGCACAAGTACACAGTGACAGGTGTGGCGTTGCCGTCAGATGCGGGCTGCCAGGCGGGTGTTACTGGCAGCGGCAGTCACTGCTTGGAGCTGATCACGAGCGCTGGGCGCCACCGCATTGAGCTTGCGAGCGAGCGCGACTTTGCAGGGCTGCTAGCGGGCCTGAATGCGATGTTGCTGCTGAAGGAGGCGGGTGGGGATGCTGCGGAGAAACTGGGGGTGCTGCCGATTGAGGACACGGCTTGGGCAGGGGCCGTAGAGGGCTGGCAGGGCGCAGCATGAGCGCAGCCAGTGTGCACAGCCGGGCTTCCTGCAAGTGGCTGGTTGCTGCAGGGTGCAGCAAGGAGTCACTCCGGTACTCCTAGTGTTGTGAGGCGGGTGTACCACAACTAGAAAGGTAGTAGCAGGATGTCGGGGTTGTGATAAGGCAGCTGGCAGCGTGCAGGTACTGTGTATGACCTCTGGTTTGTGCTGCGTGGAGGCTGACGGCAGGCACAACAGAGCCCGTGGTTGCAGGATTCAATCTTAGAGATGTGACAGGAGGGTCAAATGTGACACTGCTGCATGACTTGACTTGACATTATATGGTTGTGGGATCTGTTGTATGACAGTAGCGCTTGTGTCAGTACGTATCACCAGCAAAACCAGCCTAATTTAGACAGGCAAACCTTATCGTATACATTTTGACAGCTGAGATGCGACTGTTGACAGCATGTGCCACTGCCGGGCCATCACTTCCTTCCAGCCTCAGCAGTGCCAGAGAATAGACACACATTGATTTCATTGCTTTTGTGAAACATACGCTTTCCAGTGCACGTGCTACATTATTTTTTCAGTTCGCTTGTAGTGCCAGGTAGTTGGCAGCCGTCCGTGCTAGGTGTGCAGCTTGGCTTGAATCTGAAAGGAATAGACGAACCAGTGTTTGTGTGTGGCAGTAGATGAATGCTTTTGCATTCTGCTGTGCTTGTTGAAGAGGCGGCTGTTACAAGCTTGCATGCTGTAGATGTGCCCTCCAGCCTGACAGAGGAGATACACCAGTTACTTTGGTGCGCCCTAGCTGTGGTTGTGCCTAGGTGTGTTGGTGCCTGACGTTGTCATGCTACGCTGCTCCCCAACTTATCACCTGGCGTGTCAATAAGGCTGGTTGGTAGTTCACGGTAGCGTTTGTCCAGCACGCAGCAATCGCTGGGTTGAGGTTTGGGAGGGAACCCGATCACTGATACGTGCGTGTGGCTTCAGCAGGGCAAGCTTGTGCTCAACTGTAATAAATTAACATGGATGCTACTCAAAAGTTCCAGCCGTGATCGTGAGTACAGAGAGATGGCACACGCTACGCTTCTGCTGATTGGCACGATGCCTGCGACAGCCTGCTGCTCCCAGCCCGAACGATTACACCTGTAGTCACAGTTGCCCATACGGTCAAAGTCAAGCAATGGAAGGAAGCGGGCACGTGCCTGAGTCAGTGGCCAGGATGCAAGCCAAGGTAGGGTGCTGTCAAATGTGTTGGTTCCAATCATGACCTTGCTGAGCAGCCTGTACGCGCGGTAGCATGGCTTAGCAATGAAACTTACTTTTGTGAACGGGTCATGAACAGGCTGCACAGTTGGCGGAGGAGCTGCGCTTAGCCCAGGCTGGCTCCCAGTCATTGACCATCAGCAGCAGCACTGCCGTAGGTAAGCACAGCAAGCACTGATACAGCATTTCTCTCACAGCTCCGCACACAGGGCTTCAAAAGAAGCGATATGAATGGTTTATGAGTTACTGCTGCACCATACCTGCTTATGCAGGTGCCGAGGCAGCACATGGTGCTGCATGGTGCACCAGCACCGCCTGCTCTGCAGGCAGCCTGCTGCAGCATGCAGGAGGGGCACCACCTACCCCAGCTGTGTTCAGGCGCCTGTCTCAGGCAAACTTGGCAGCAATGAAGCAGCCGGGAGCCACAGCTGATGCGCAGCAGCTGACTACAGTGCACTGCCAGAAGCTGGAAGCAGAACTGCAGCTTTGGAAGGTGAGCTTAGCACTCGCTCCCATGTTGCAGTGATGCAGCACCTGCAGCGCATGCTTACTGCAAAACACATCAGCAAAAGACTTCTCTGCAGGCCCTGTGGCTGAGAATTGCATGCCACTTGAATCTGCGCCAGCAGCTGTTGCTTCAGCTGCGCGCAAGATACCCCGCTGTTGCTGCGGCCCCTAAACTGCTGCCTCTGAACTTGTGTGCCTGCAGTGCAAGCATGCTGATGCTTTGAAGGAGCTGGACAGGCGGCAGGACTCATACATGCGGCGAGAGGAGCAACTGAAGCTGCAGCTGGCAGCACTCATTCAACCGCAGGAGGCAGCCGACAGCAGTAGCACCCGCAGCAGCGATGGCAGCAATGGCAACAGCAGCAGCGGGGGTCAGAGTAGCGATGCAGCGGCAACTGATGGCAGCCAACCCGCCGCTAGCAGTAGCTCTCGGGTTCAGAAGGTGCAGAAGCAGCTCACATTGCAGGATATGCAAGAGCAGGTAGGCATTGCTGTGTGAAGCCCTTACAGCTGCAGTGCTTCAACAGAAGTGCTACAAGCCAGGCAGCCCAATGCAGCTAGTTTGCTGTTGTGTTGCTGCTAGCGCCTACAACCTGTTGCCGTTGATCCGCCCAGGGGTGAGCAACTACATCGTAAAGCAAGTATGCACAAAGGGCGTGGATGGGTTTGCTCACCGTGCGCTGTATGTGGCTGGTACATCTGCTGCAGGTGCTCAATGGTCTGGACGACCTGCTGCAGCGACAGAAGCTGCAGATGCGCACCGAGGAGGCGCAGCAGCTGAGGCAGTTCCGCAGCCGCCTTGCAGAGATTGAGGGCCAGCTGCAGGCATGCAGGCAGGCAGCAGCAGCACACCAGGGCGACTGGATGGACAAGACGGTGAGCAGCAGCGGCTGATGCCACAGCACAACTGTCCTTCGAGTCAGTAAGCAACTCACACTTATGCATAGCAAGCGGCATCCTCAGCCGCATGTCATCACACCACCTGCGTGCACCATATCAAGTCCAGCGAATGTATGGGATGTGCTGTTTGTTGCTGTGCAGGTTGCGCTGCGTGAGGAGTTGGCACGCACGCAGGAGATTGCCAGCAAGCTTGACGCCATGTACAAGCTGGCTGAGGAGGAGGCAGCTCAGTACAGGGTGCAGTTCAAGGCGCAGGAGGACGACAGGCAGCACCTGGTCAGGTGCGCATCGGCTGGCTTGGTGTGTGCTGTTGTAGCATAGAATGGCTGCTATATTGGACAAGGTTCTTCCTGCTGCTGTGTTTTCGTGTGTAAACAGCAAGTTGAGGGTGCTCTGCAACCCTGACATAGCCATTCAAGACACTCACTGGCTGACCTTGCTGTACTTGATGCTGGCTGTCCTGGCTGCTGCTGCTGTCACAGGCAGCTGATCGCTGTGAAGCAGGAGAACAGCCGCCTCAGGCAGGAGCAGTCTGCCTTGCAGGAAGAGTTGGACGCAATCATTGCCCTGGCACTGGAGGCAGAGGCGGGCAGGCCTGAAGTTGTTATGCCAGCTGACACTGCAGACCTGTCCTTGTGGGGCAGCACAGCACTACACGCAGCAGGAGCCAGGCCATCCACCAGTGACAGCAGCTTGGCAGCAGCCATCAACGATGTGGTCAGCAGCGTGCAGTCGGGTGGCAGTGCTTGTGGTAGGGTCAGGCCCATGACAGCAGGGTCGGGACGGCAGCGGAGCACGGCTGCGGTGCAGCAAGTGCGGCCGTGGTCGGCAGCAGCACCAAAGCAGCACGGACATGTGCGAAGCAGCACAGAGGTCGGGGAACAAGGTACGCTATGCTTCGTGTCTGAGCTTGCAGTGCTTTGGGTGGGATGGTGCGCCATGCTTGTGGCCTGATGGTTGGCGCACTGCAGGTCTTGGGTTAGCACGGCATGCGCTTGCAATAGCGGCACATGCCTTTTCACATGAGCCACACACCGTTGTCGCTAATTGCTTGTTGCAGGCGTGCCGAGTGATGCAGCAGCAGTACAAGCCAAGATGGAGCGGTACAGCCACGTCATTCAGCAGCTCAAGAAGCTGCTGGAGTCCGAGCGGCGGCAGTTGCGGCATGCCCGCAGCAGCTACACTGCAGAGCTCAGCCGCCGCACTGAGCTGCAAGGGCTGCTGCTGAGCAGCATACAGCACGCGAAGCAGCAGCATAGGGCAGCAGAGGCGGCAGCCAGTGCGCAGCCGCGGCAGTCAATCCAGACGCATCCTTGGGCGGATGAGCGACCCAGGAGTACAGCAGCTGGCATGAGTAGAAGTAGGCCAGTGTCCTGCAGGCCCATGACATCTGGCCACACCAGTAATGCAGCTGCTGTTGGCAGCAGTCAGCTGCTGGGCAGTGGCAGGCAGCAGAGCAGCAGCAGGCCTAGTAGCGCATTGCAGCCGGCTCGGTTACTGGATGGTCATCAGTGCGCTCAGTTTGACCAGGGCTGCTGGGATCAGCTGCTTGAGCAGCTGCTGGTGAGGCGTGATGTGCTGGAGCTGCTGTTCAACAGAGCCTTCCCTGACTTCATGGCTGAGGTGCCACAGCAGCAGGGCCAGGCTGGCAGCAGCAGCAGCAGCCAGCAAGGGCCAGAGGCGCAGCAGCTGTTTGAGCGCTGGGCGGCATGCCAGCAGCAGCAGCAGCTTGAGCAGCAGCAGCTGCATCAGCACCAGGAGCCGCAGCAGTATGGGCTTGGGGAGACGTCGCCACCCGACACGGAGCTCAGCGGTGTGCTGCTGGATGAGGGGCTGGAGGCCAGCGACAGTGATGGGGGCAGCTGTCACAGCAGTGGGATGGATAGAGGCAACCGAGGGGCGCGTGCAGCAGGCGCTGAGTGTGCTGCAAGCAGAGGTGCAGGCGTGGAAACCGCTGCTGAGGATGCAACAGATGGAGCTGCTGTCGCGTGGGATGAGCAGCAGCAGCAGCAGCAGGAGGAGGAGGAGAGCAGCATACAGCAGCAGGCCCCAGAAAACGGGCATCTTACATTAGGCGGGCTGAGTGCACCTGTGATGCCCAGGTTCCCTGCCAGGCAGCCCCTGCACCACACTGTGGTGCGTCGGCCCAGGTCCGGTATTGTGCAGCACCAGGCAGACACGGAGGGTGCCCCAAGGCGACCTGCCAGCGCGGCTGCAGGAAGCCAGTCAGTGCAGCAGCACCGCAGCCACAGCCCAGCCAGGCCAGCAACAGCAGCCAGCAGGCAAGCAGGGGGGCTGGGGCAGCAACAGCAACAGCAGCAGCAGCAGCGCCTGCTGGGTCAATCGTTTGCAGCAGGCAGCGCTATAGCAGGTGCATGCCAGCGGCCAGGCAGCAGCAATAGCTGCAGCAGCAGAATTGGTGGTGGGCCTGCGCAGGTTGGCCGACCGCCGTCTGCTGGGTCGAAGCATGTGTGGGCAGCGGATGCTGCTTCAATTGCTGGTTCATTTCTAGCCAGCAACTGATGTTGTATTTCTGTGGTGGTGGTGGCTTTGTGTAACGCAAATTACACGACTTGCGGGCATGCCGCGATTGTGACAAACCGGATGCACTATCACGCAAGCCTTGCTGCTGCTCTTGGCGTCTGCAGCACAGGTGCCGGTGTTACGGTAATGCTTATGCTTGTCGTCGTTTGTGTCACATCACACACAGTGTCACCACATCGCTGATCCATATCAAGGTCGCAGCAGAGATATCAAGACTGCTGTTACATTGCATGTTTGGCAAGCGTAATGTTCAACATTGAAGATGAAGTTCATCAGCGCCTGCAGCCAGCACACCACACTTCAGGTCGGGGATGCCGCCAGGTCATCACGCTCATCATCATCATGTTACCCATTAAGCCATAGCATCAACGCCATCGGCCATCACGCTGACTCATCAAACGCTGATAACCAACCCTGAACCCTCCAACCCACGTATTGGTTGCAACAACAGCATGTTACCAACCGAGCCATAGCATACAGGTGCAGCATGGCGGCGCGGCAGCTGCAGCCACCGTCCAATGTGGTGCACGCTAACGCTGGCGTCACTGTAGCACTTGCGCCTGGAACATGCCATGTTTCTGAGCAGCCACACCTAGGGTGTATAACACAGAGTAGCGCGTGCATCACTCTGCCAGCAGCATACTGCAGTTGCCTGATGCACTACAGCGGGCGCAGATCTCTAGAGGCATCACATGCCTGCATGGCATGCAGCTGCCAGCTGCCTGTGAGTCACAGTGAAGTCAACATAAATGACACACCACCACAATCCCCCACGTTAAACTCTGCGGGTATGTGCTTGCTGCCAAGTCAGGAACAGTGCATGTTGCGGCTCGCCCATATTGCAATGGCCTCAAGAGAGGCCAGCGGAACTGGCATTCAGGCATCAGACATCCAGCACTTGTCATGTCATATAACAAAGCTTACAGACTCCAGCACAGCTTGCACACATCTACAAGCCAGAACATGCTGGCAGCTGACCATGGGGCGTAGCCAGCCAATTCCACAGGTAGTGGTGCAGCAGAAAGGCAACTCTTCACTCGGAAACAGGCTGTTTTGTCAAGCCTCCCATAAAACAACACAGAAACAACACAGAGCCCCTGATGCAGGCACACAACATGCACAGCATCAGCAGGATGCTTGGCATGCAAATGAAATGCATGAAACCGTTCTTGGATGTGGCACAGGCCCAGTCCAAACTCCTGCAGTTCAAGAATAAGCACGGTACAAGAGCATTGTGTAAAAGGGGAAATGACACCTGGCCCCTACTCTAACGCGTATGCGCAAACACCTCCCAGCAATACGATGACACCCGTGCTTCGTATCTACCTACGCTGCACACTAACAAGCTGCGCTGAATAACCAAGCTACCCGTAGCTTCTATGCTTTGCCCTTCTCCTGCGGCTGCTGCTGTTGTAACTGCTGCTGTTGTAGCTGCTGCTGTGGCTGTGCTGTGGCTGTGCTGTCACTGCCTGCTGCTAAGGCCCAGCCGCCACTCCAACCGGCACTTCCTGTGGCTGCTTGTCAGCCCCGCCTGCAGCTGCAGCTGCATGCATATCTGGCTTTCCGGCAGCAGCAGCAGCAGCAGCAGCAGCAGCACTCGCTGTTGCAGTGCCTGCCGGCAGGCCTGCTGCCTGCAGCAGTGCTGCGTGGTACTCGCTGCCCACCAGGTGCACACGCGCGCCATGCCTGTTGAAGCCTGTCACGATGCCTTGGTATGCCATCTCAGGCATGTAGCTCTGCAGCAGCAGCAGCAGCAGCAGCAGCAGCAGCAGCAGCAGCAGCAGCATGAGTATGGGCACACAGCAACCAGAAAAGGACATGTCTGTTGACACAGAGCCAACAGACACAGAGTCCGGCGGGACGTTAAACACGTGGCGCAGTGGTGATGACGGACGAACAGTGGCCGAAAGGTTGCAGGTTCGATTCTGAGCCTAAGCAGTATGTCTCTGGACTCAGGGATACAGTCGGCGAAAGCCGAAGGAAGGATGCTGCTAATGTCCTTGCGACTCTCCGCAGGACTCCGTCGATTGCTGGCTATATACACACCGGCCCTGCTAGGTATGCAGTCCACCATATGGGGTGATTCCCACATGCTGCCTAGGAAGGGGTGTAAGGGTCTGGGTGGTCTACCTTACACCGAAAATAGAGAGAATAATCAGTCTGCTTTCCGCCTCCCCAGTGGGTGAGGCGCGGTTGCCGATGCCGAAAGGTATGGCTTACAAGGATTGATTATTATTTGTTGACACAGAGCGGCATCTAGCCTAGTGCTGCCTAGTACAGAACAACACTAGGGAATGAACAGGCGCTGCAGACATGTTTGTGCAAGACGACAATTGCAGGCTGTGGCGCCGCACATGCTTGTGTGTCTCTCTGTCTGTATAACGTTCTGCGACATCCAGTACTGCACTCGAGCCGGCTGTTGGGCAGCAGAGACTGTTCCCCACACAGCACCAAACACACACAATCACAGCAGTAAATACTCATAGTAGTTACAACTTCATGCTGGCTGTTCACCTGGCAGTGCTGACGAGGGGCCGCTCCAACAGCTGCTGGCAGCGGGTAGCAGTACTGCACCCCCTGCTGCACCTCAACTCGTATGTTGAGGCGGTGCGCAATTGTCGAAAGGTAGGCTGCTGAGTTGTACAGCACGCGGCATGAGCTGGCAGGATCCTTCAGGGTTGCTGCTGCTATGACATCACACAGATGCGATGACAGCACAACCTGCACACACGCAGCAGATCAGCAGCAAGGCCATCTGTGTTTCCAATATCTTGAGCATGGCTGCAGGTGTTGCAGAGGCTGTTGGACATGCAGGGCTCGACGCATGCTGGCTCCCAGCACACCACAGCCTGAGGCAGCTGGCCAGACCTGGCGTATTGTGTAATTACATGTTGTAACACTTATAACACTAAGCCCCTGCACACAGCTTGTAAACTCACCGCCTCCATGTAGGCCCTGTAGTTATCTGCCAGCAGCACCGACAGATCACTCGTCATCCATCCAGCTCGCAGCTGCTCAGCAGGCGCATCCGCTCCTTCTGTGGTTCTTTGCTGCTGCCCTGCTGCACCACCCTCAGCTGCCACCTGCTCTGCCTGCTGCTGCTGTTGCTGAATAAGCATTGCATCGCCATCCAACAGACCATCACTGCTGCTGGGAGCTCCAGCATAGTCAGTATATGCCTCAAGATCTACGATGCCTTCGTCACCAGTTGCAGCAGCAGCAGCGACCAGCGTCAGTACCTGACTCTTGCTGGCTGTTGTCAGCATGCCATCGTGGCTGGCCAGCCCCATGTGATGCTCACTGACCAGCAGCTTGCCAGTGACTGCTGGGTCGTGGATGTGCGCATCATCTGACGTGTCTTGGGCACCTGCGCATGCATCAAGGCAGGGTGCGTTGCAGGATTGTGAGAGGGATGTCTGGCATGGGCTAGTGTTGGTAGTACGCCACTGCACCAGCTAGCAGGAACCCCTGCACACCCTGCTGCCTGCAGTGCGCTGCGGCAGAGACGGTGCTGACTGCAGCACAGCAACCCAGTGCTCTTTGTTTCTGCTGCTGCCTGCGCATTTGAAGGTTGCAATACCTCGCCTAGAAGCATGATGTGCAACATTACCAAGTGCCAATACTCACTACACTCAACGCACATGTGGAGCCTCATGCAGGTGTGGCCCTGTCTACTGGCGCGCACGCACAACGCAGCATGTGCCGCATGCAGTACATGAGTAATCCACCTCACCTGCAGGCACCATGCGTGGCAACTCAGGCGCCAGGCACTGCCGCCCACCCCTCACTGCGCTACTGCGCACATGCTGCTGCCAATCAACAGCCTCGCCCTGCGGCCACGCCGCCAGCAGCTGCAGCCCCATCTGCCGACTCAGCATCCACCCCCTGCCTGGACTGAAGTCACTCCTGACAATGCGCCGAGGTGACACCCGCTGCTGCTTGTACCCCACTGGATTCCATGCTGAGAGGCAGTACAGGCTGCTGTCACTGGCTAGCAGCCACTGCGTAGCGGCGTAGAATTCAAAAAAGTCGGGTGCAAGCTTCATGTCATCTTCCAGCAGCAGCACTGCAGGGTACTTTAAGCACTTGAAGAACACGTGCAGCATCAACCGCAGGTGGTCGAGCCGTGCAGGGTTGCTGCTGCTGCTGCTGGCTGCTACTGTGTGACCACTTGGGGAGGTGGACGCATCTGCAGGCTTGGAAGCTGCTGCTGCTGCAGGGGCTGCGGCTGTTTGGGCGACGGGAGCTGCAACTGCAGCTGTAGCAGCAGCTGCTGTTGGCTGCTGTCCTGCTGCTTGCTTGCTGCTGCTTGTACCTGCTGCGCCACTGCTGGTGCTAGCTGTGCTGCTGCCACTGCTGCTGTTGGATGTGGGAGCGGCATCCACTAGCAGCTTCCGCTGCGTTGCCAAGACCTTGCCTGCTCGTGCTGCCAGCTGCTGTGCAGTTTCTGCACCTGCTGCTGGCGCAGGCGTTGCTGCTTGCCGTATCTCCTGCTGTGCATCATACTGCTTGTTGTCACTTACATGCTTGCTGCCGACCCCGCTGCCGCTGCTACTATGGTGTACCAGCTTCACGGCGCCCATTGAATCCACCGCAAAGCTCTCAGCAATTTGCCGCAGCTCTGCATCTTCACTGTCCAACCCAACATACAGGTGGAATGCACTGCGCACGTCTGGCCCTGCTCTGCTGTACAGCAGCATCATGCCGTTGAGGCTGCGCTTCAGTGCTGCTGCACTGCTGCCAGCCAGCAGAACGACTGCTGCCTGTGCTGTGTGGGGGGAGGCAGAGCCTTCCGGGCAGCTGGCCAAGTCATCATGCGGTTCGAACACAACAGTGCCGCCGCCGTGTCCGTACAAGCTCTGCAGCAGCAGCATCACAGCAGATATCAGATGCAGCAACTGCAGTTGTGCAGTTGTTTTCACTTGTACCACTGCTGCCAGTAAGTGTACCATGCAGAGTAAGTGAACTGCTGCAGCTGCACGTCTTACAACTCAGAAGCCAGCTGCCAGGTTCGACAGGGGACAGGCTGCTGCATAGGTGTGTGCTCACCGCAAATGATTCAGCTGAGGGCATCTCAGCAGCAGCAGGATCCAGCACCGCCAGCCCCTGCTGCGCCAGCTGCTGCTGCAGCTGCTGATGCGCCTTGGCGCCTCCTACAACTTGCGCTACCTTGTGTGCATTCAGCTCAATGTCACGGCCTTCCTCAGGCACTGATGCTGCTGCTGCAGCTGCCAGTTGAGCGCGTGTTATCTTGCTGCCTGGCTTCCATCCAGCATGGGCTGCCAGCAGTGCATGCAAGCTCTGCTGCAAGCCCCCCAGCATGTGTGCAAGGCTGTTCTTCATGCCTGCAGGCTGGGCTGCTGCGGCTGCAGCTGCTGCTGCAGCTGCTGCGGCTGCTGCTGCATCTGGGAGTGCAGCTGCACCATGCTGGCTGGCGCTAGCTGCTGCTGCTGCTGCCGCTGCTTGGGCTGCAGCAGTAGCGCTGGTTTCTGTTGTGGTGGCGGTGAGTGCTGACCCTGTGATTGCTGAGCCACTGATAGTTACAGTGGCGCTCTGCACCGTGGTTGTCTTGTGCAGCAGCGCCCAGCCAGCTGCCTGTTCCAGCACTGGCGACTGCATGGTTCCATGCATGCGCACGATGCTGTTGTGCCCAGCCAGGAAGATGAGCAATACAAAGAATGCCTGCAAGACAAACCAGACTGGGTGAGCAGGGTGTAGAGTTGCAAGCACACAGGATGCATGCAGCGTCACCAGCATCAGCACTGGGAGGGGACCAGCACTGGTGACTCCGGCAAACCGTCGGGACACAGCTGTTGCTTACCACACATGAGAAAATGACACTGGTGGTAGTAGTGTATGTTCGCTTTGGCTTCGGCCTATACTGCTGTAGGACGAACTTGGCATGCTGGTTCATAGCGGGCGCTACTTAGCACAGCGCTTCCCCTCGTCACATTGATGATGTTTGGAATAACATAAATATTAGGGCAGGGCTGGATGAAACGTGATTGACATCGCGTGCAAATGCTATTACAGGCGTCTTGTGCTGCGACAGACGGAAATGGAGTAGGCTGCTCGACATGCACGGTTACATACGGGTGTTGTCAGCGATGCCTACACTTGTGCTGTGCAACATGCACCTCAGACGCTCAATTTGTGTCACCAGGCGTGGTGTCACTGTCCAACAGACTTCACAGCAAGGCAACCGGCACAGGCAGCCTCCGTCAAACAGTGCTGATAACAAACAACACAGATAGAAAACGCTGCGGTGTTCAGGTCGAACGGCCTGCGAGACGTAGACGATGTCACCCAGGATCGGCACACACCATTGCAGACAACCGCGATGCGACGTGCATAATTGACCTGAAACATACAGAGCCTCATAAAGAATTAGATGCGCACGGTAGCCACCGCCCAGACACGTACGCGTACGTCGATCTCCCGCTAACCTCCAACCACCCAACACACTGGACGGACGAACACACGTCTGCATAACGCAGCATACACGTCACTTTCGCCATGTACTTTCGGTTTACAACCATGCCGACATTGCACTGCGCAGCAGCAGGATGCCGCTGGCACCAGTGGTGCCATGCCTTTGCTACCCAGTACCACTGCTGCTGTTGCTGGTGCTGCTGCTGCTGACAACGCGCCAGCAACAGGTTCTACTTGCTTTTGCTGGCTGCCTCCACTGCTGCCTGCACGCTGTCGCCTGTGCCATGGTGTCCCAGCAGGAAGCTCTTACGTGCTGCATGCTCCTGCAGCTTGGCCTGAAGCACACGCCTGCACAGTCACAGCAGCATGACAGAACAGCAGGAACAACGTCAGCTGTTGAGCTACGCACAGAGAAAGAGTTGCATGTTATGTCACAACAAGAGTAGTGTGCCTGTTGACCTAGTACTACTGCTCAAGTGTTGCTGTCTGTTTTAAAAATGGCATAACTGCCACCTGCGCAGCAGCGGGCATCGCATCACGTCAATGCTGCACAATCTAGCAAGCACAATCTGCTTCACCTCTCTTGGTTTCGCTAAAGTGAGCACCAACGCATTGCGCTGCAATCACACATGCACAGCTACGCTCCCCTCCCACCGCTACACCTGTTCAGCACGCGTATGCAGCTGCACACCAGCCCTCACCCCATCCTCCTTGGTCCTCCCTGCACGCCTAACAACCAACCAACCGCACTCACCTGAAGATATCAGGCGTCAGCACCGCCTGCGCACTGCCGTACACTGCCGCCTGCACGCTGGCCATAAACTTTGCTATCTCGCGACCGCTGAAGCCGTCCATCTTGCGCGCAGCCTCATCCAGCAGCGCCTGGTCAACGCCAGCAGCAAGCGCGATGCGGTCTGCTGCAAGCTTGCGGCCGCGCAGCATCATGGACAGCCGCTGACCAAGGCCTGACGTCTTGCCGCTGCCTGCCTCACCCTGCAGTACAGTTAAAAAGGTTTTCAATTAGTCAATCAATTACATGTTTTTCTACCAAGAGAGGAACACAAGAAGGGAGCCACTGCCAAACCACCTTTAGTGATTCCTAACCGGTAGGTGCAAACCCACAAGCTAGGGCCAAATACAGCCAAATGACAAAGATTTGCTCAAATGAATCGTGTGTGGCCAGCCAGTGGGATTCTGCTCCCCCAGGCAAACCTAAACCTAAACAGAATGAAAGATTGTGCGGCAATGCATGCCAGGTAGTATTGCGTACAGCACAAAATCAAAATGCACTCGTCACCGCACTGCATGCTGACCGCTTCAATGCTGGACAAATTGTCCTGGTGCTGTACATGCGAGCGTCTGCTTTGGCCCAGGTCTGCCGGCTCGTGCTGCTGCGGCTCACCTGCTCCGTGCCTGCCTTGCTGATGTACTTGTCCAGGTAGAGCGCCAGCAGCTTGCCGCGCTGCTCCCTGCCTGGCAGGTCAAAGTGGATGGCCTCATCCATGCGGTCAATGACAGCATCATCCAGGTCACCTGCAGCAGGGGGGAGGATGTAGTAGACCGACTAGATTGGTTGCGGAGAGGTTGCAGCAGTGGGGCTTCTTACATGTGCGGCAGCACAGCACCGTCAAACGTCACCTGGGGAATGTGAGGAACGGTGGCGAGGACGCACTTTGTGCAAAATTCAGCAGCAGTGTCAACCTCAACAGAGCTCACAGCACGCTGACAGCCGCAGCCTAGGGTACACAACAATGTAAACCGCCAGCATCGCCAGACACACTGAGCGTGTTGCGCATTGAAGCCATCCAACACTACTGCAAAATGACCTCGCGCACCAACTTGAGCAGACCACATTACTTCTGTAGCACACCAATGCGGAAGTCCCCACCGGTGTGCTACCGCTTCAGCCACCCGGGCCTCACCTGGCCTGTTTGTTGCCAGCACCACCATGAAGTCCCTGCTCTGGTCGCCAGTGCGGAACAGCAGCGCATTGAGCGCACCGCGCAGGCCCTCGCTCATGGCGTCGTTGCGGCGGCCCAGGAAAGCGTCAGCCTCGTCAATGAACAGCAGCAGGCCCTTGCGGCTGCGCTCAGCCCAGTCAAACGTGCTGTGCAGCTGCAGAGAGGAGGCGAAGACATGCAGTGTGTGACAGCAGCACAGGATACTGTCAGCAGCAATTACCTGTTTGATGCATCTGCGCTGGATAACTCTGCATGGCTGCTTCCACAAGTAGCACTCTGCGACTCAAGTAACTGTCGCAGAGATGGTAAAGGCGCTGCACCTCAGCAGCCGGCAATCTGCTGGATCTCTGTCTGTGCTGGCTGGCTGGTCGCACCTGTGTGACTGCGCCACCTCCCAGGGGTGCCACGTCTCCTCCTGACAAGATGGCGTAGTCCATGCCGCTGGTGCGCGCCAGGCGCTTGGCAGCCATGGTCTTGCCTGTGCCAGGGGGCCCTACAAACAACAGCAGCAGCAGCAGCACAAGGACGCTAACGCAGTTGAGATCAACACGGTATCGCACACAACCGACAGATGTGCACATGTAGCAGCGCGCCGACAACTGTTGAGCGAGCTGTGCAACGTTGTGTGTGTAGGCATGCTGCTGCCGAGCCCTCTGTGTATGTATGTGGGCCTCACCATAGAACAGCATGTGCCTGTACGGTGCGCCGTGCAGCTTGGTGTTTGCTGCTGTTGCTGCCAGCGCCCTCACGCGGTCATGCAGCTGCCCTGGCAGGATGATGTCACTGAAGTCACGCTTGACCTGCGACAGCAGCAGCAGCAGCGGCAGTGTGGTGGTGGATCAGCACACAATGCCTTGTGACGTACTAGTGTTTGTGAACAATCGGAAAGTCGTTGTCGAGCGGGCGCCACTGCTGTTTGGCCCAACTGCCTGCCACTCAAGCATGCGCCGCCTTGCGAGCTACATGCCTGCCTCTCTGCAGTTCTACTGCAGTTGCCTCATCATCATAGCCGCAGCCACAGCAGCCACAGCAGCCGCCAACCCACACATCATAACCAGCCTCAACCAACCCTCTCCCTGCTGCGCCGGCCTGCCAGCGTCTTGGCAGCAGCAGGCAGCAGGTTCTGTTGCCGCCCATCACCATCACAACATCAGCAGCTAGCAGCGCGCTACATGTCTCAATGACCCCGTCCCTCCAAGGGCAGGCTGCACCCACCTGGTCCAGCGTCTACGGATCCAGCGTCTGCCGCAGCAGCTGGCAACCCCCACAACAACAGCCAAATCAGCCTCCACCAACCCTGCAACCGCAGCACCCAACTGGTCCAGCGTCTTGGCAGCAGCAGGCAGCAGCTTATGTTGCCGCCCAGCACCATCACAACCACAGCAGCCAGCAGCTAGCAGCTAGCAGCGCGCTGCATGTCTCATAGCTCCCTTCCGTCTTCCCGCCAAGGGCAGGCTGCACCCACCTGGTCCAGCGTCTTGGCAGCAGCAGGCAGCAGGTTCTGTGGCCCCCGCACCAGCGCACGCCGTGACGTCTCCCGTACCAATTTCGGCGTGCCCAGCCACCGCTCAGCAGCCTTGCCAGCCACGCGCGCCCCCTCACGCGCACCATACACGCCCAGCGCCAGCGCACTGCCGCCAGCCACCAGCATGATGAGCTTGTTTGTGTCTGTCAGCAGGTCGACTGCTGCTGCCCCCAGGTGGCTCATCACTGCGTTGATCGACTCAATCGCCTTGCGGGTCTCTTCTTGGTACCTGGCAGGATGAGCGTGACGTGGTGGTAGCGCAGCAAAAGGTGAAGGCGTGATTGTTGCAGCTGCTGATGGTGCGGCCGGCTTCCAAGCTGTCAGATACTGTGGGGTGTGCTGGCATCCGAGGCTGCAACAGGTGGGCTAGTCATTTGCACTGCTGCCCCATATGCGGCTGGCTGGCGCTGCCATGCTCTTGGCTAGTCGCTGGCACTGCTGTGTATTGTCCGGCTGGCCCAACGCTGCCGCACGTTGCGGCAACCTCAGTAACCTCAGAAACCATCTGGCAAATTTGCACCTCAGCTGCTGCTGCTGCTGCTGCTGTGACTCCTGCTGCAGCTGCTGTAACAGTACACTGAGTAGCAAGTGTAACAGCAAATGATGTGCCAGAGCTGCTACTGCCCCTCATTGCTGCTCACTTGAGCAGCGCCGCCCTCCTGTTGACATCCTCGTTTTCCCGGTTCTCCTTGATGCGCCCGTCAGCCTCGGCAAGGCTCTTGGCACGCTCAACCTCCTTCTGTAAGTCAGCCTGCAGCAGAATGACAAGTCGAGCGACACATCAGTTGCTGTTGCAGTGGTTGAACCCAAGTCAACAGCAACAGTCGCAGTGTGAGGCAGCTGTTTGTGAACAGCGGGGGCCATCACCCCCTCCCTTCCCCCCCCACACACACGTGAGAGCTGAGTCAGTGACAAGCACCTGACAGGTGGTCAAGCCGCAATCCGGTGTTGCCACTTGGCTGCTGCCGTTGCCACTTGGCTGCTGCCGGAACTACCCTCCGATTGCTACAGCATAGCATCTGGCTGTCATCTGCACCTGCACATTAGCTTTGAATCACAGCAGGAGCCACCACTACAGCGGCCTCATCAGCACGCACCGCGTACTGATCTGCAGCGCGCCGCTCCGCCTGGATCTGCTGCTCAATGCGCAGCCGCTCCGCCTCCTTGCGCGCTGCTGCCTGCTCCTGCAGCGACACCATCTCGCCGTTGCGCTGCCGCTGCAGCTCGTGCTCTGCCTGCTGCCGCTTGCGCGCCAGCTCGTCATTGTACTGCGCCAGCTGTGCCTGGCGCTGAGCCTCCTCCGACATAGTCTTGCGCTGCTCCTCCCAACGGATGTGCTCTTGCTCCTGCGTGTCACGCGTGTTGGGCGGTTTTAACGGCAGTTGTGTATGTACTTGTGGGAGTAAACATTGAGGGCTAAGAGAGAACGCAGAGCTGTGGTTGGCAAAGTTAGGTCGTATGCAGAGGCTGTAGCAATACATGGCAGAGCTGTCAGCAGTCCTGCAGGTGTCCAGTGGCATGTCTGTTGCCGCTGGCAGCTGGTAGCAAGCTGCTGGTGCATGGCTGTCTTGCAGATTGCTGATGAGCACACGCTTCTGTTCAGCTGCAGAAGAATGCAGAAGAATGCACGCACAGCATGTGCTGCCATGCATGTGTACCTTGGCATATGCGTTGGCTTGTGCCTTGAACTCAGCTTCCTTTGTCTTCGCCTCTGCTTGCTTTGTGACCTCCTGCTGCCTCTGCAGCTCCAAAGCCTGCAGTAGGTGTATACGGCACACTCAGAACGTGCCAGCATGGTATGCATGCACAGGGTTACCAGAGTGTGTGGGTGACGGGAACTGCCAGGCTGGCAGTGTGTGCATGGCATGCATTCCATGAGCGCACCTGCTTGGCATATGGAGACTTGTTGATCTCCCTGAGAGCCTTTGCGCCTCGCTCCAGAGCTTCTGGATCGAAGAAGTTGTCATCCTTTTTGTCTGCAAGGGCCACAGGTGCCAGTCCTGCTGCTGCTGTGCCTGCTGCTGCTACTCCTGCAGCTGCGCTGCCTATCAGCCAGGCCCTATAATGCTTAGACATGCGTGTGAACGACATACTGCGCGATCTGAGAGGGTGTACGAGGACTGTTATGTGTGCACCGACGGCTCCTTGCACTCATACACAGTGCTCCGCCCACATGGGCACACAAACCAGCCTAACAGCGCAAGATCGGGCGACGTAGAGCTTCATCTCAGCACGTAGTGGCTACGAGTTTGACACGGAAGATACACGGGCTTGTCATTAGTCAGGACACGCCCTAGTGTCATGTGCTGCGCATTCTTCAGTGAACTTGGCCGATGAAGCTGCCATAGACGCGGGTGTTTCCACGTCTGCCATTCGTCCGCTGCTCCACGACATAGACATTGCTGCTGACAAGGCCCTGCAACTGGGAGCTCAACAGTTCTGCAATGGTGATGCATGTGCAGGCATCAGTTGCTCGAACCATAACTGAACGTGTTTGAGGTCGACCTGTCGAGGTCATACTACCGAGCAGGTGCAGCTTCAGGATTTTGCCGAAAGGCAGTAGCTTCTGCTGTGCCCCAGCTGGGGGTTGCACATAAGCCAGCACATAAGCTGCTTGCTCGTCCCTGGTGAGACAACCATATACTGTTTGACAACTGGCATGGTTTCTGTGCAGTATGGTGCCAGCAGTGGCTGGGTCAGCAGCATGGTGGTTTGCCAGCGCACACTTGCAAAGCAAGCAACCTGATGGCAAGCAAGCAGCACCTGCTTGGTTACCATTTTGAAGAGGCAGGTATATAGTAACCGCTATAGCACAAGAACACTTTGTGTGCTGCATGAGAGCATCATAGACGTCTGTTCCCCCTGCACCCACCATCAGCACTCTGCTCTGTGCTTTACAACACTTCTCTCTTTGCCCTGCTGCTGCTGCTGCTGCTGCCTTACTTCTCCTGCAGCCGCAGCTGCTATTCAAGGTCAATACAACTGCTTCAATGGCAGAGCAGGTGCTAGGCAGAGACGACAGGGACGTAGTGGATGCAGCGCTGCTGCGCGTGCCGTTTGAGTCCCTCAAGCGCGCAGCAAAGGAGCGCAAGGCCCACCTAGACGATGCCAGCGAGGCACTAGCAGGACTCACCGCAGCAGCAGGCGCCAGCCAGGAGCAGCAGCTGCAGCAGCTTGACCAGCTGGTGATGCGGCTGCAAGGCATCAAGCGCAAGATGGCTGACGTGCGCTTGCAGGAAGCAGATGAAGCGACACGCTGCAAGCTGCGGTTGGAGCACCTGGCGCTGCTGGGGCGGCCTGCTAAGGGTGCTGTGATCCCCTGGAGCAAGAAGCGGCTGGATAGGGTGCTGGCTGACCACATGCTGCGCTCAGGGCACCACAAGTCAGCGGGTAGGGCTCTTGAGTGTGGTGGGCACTGTCGTCTCGTTGGACAGGTTTGCTGCATGGCTTTGGCGGCCTCAGGAGGATGGGCTGTCGTTGAACTTGCTTGGCGTCGCCCTTTATTGCAATCGCAGCAACAGTCAGCTTGACCTTGCCGTTTTTTTGTAATCTTGTGCTGCCCTGCAGCACCACAGCTGTCACTGCATCATGCTCTGCCAACACATCTGCTACAACTGCTGCTGTTCCCGCGCCATGCTGCAGCTCGGCTTGCGCAGGAGACGAGCAGCGAGCAGCTCTGCGACATGCACATCTTTGAGGATGCGCGGCGCGTGGTGGACGCGCTGCAGCAGCATGACTGCAGCGTGGCGCTGGCCTGGTGCGATGAGAACCGCGCGCGCCTGCGCAAGATCAAGAGCAGCCTGGAGTTCAAGCTGAGGCTGCAGGAGTTCCTGGAGCTGGTGCGCCAGGTGAGGAGGGGCGTATGGGGGCCCAGTCACCATCATAGACGGTAGGAGCTGGAGCCACCCCAAATGAACAAATTGTCAACACGTGACAGACAGGAGATGTTTTTGCACTTGCTGGTTCTGCGTGCGTGGTGAATGCCTGTAGCTATGGCACCAGAGCAGGGCGGCATGCATGTAGTAGGGGTTTGGCGGGAGGCTGTGTATGCTGTGCACATCAGTACGCTGATCTGATGCAGCTCCATGGCTGCCGCAATATAGCGAAGGGCAGTTGCGGTTGAGTCCTATTCAGATCAGCATACTACTCTGCTCAGCAGAGCGTCAGTACAGTGGCCAGTACCTGGTGCACCTTGCAGCGTTCTGCATGGGCAGTTGCCAATGCATGTTTTGCTCGCATGGTGATTGCATGCTCTTCAGACCAGACGGTATCTCTCTAGTTTTCTGATTCTCTCTTCCTTTCTGGTCGTGTCCCCTGCCGCTACTGCAGGACCAGCGGCTGGCAGCAGTAGCATATGCGCGGCAGCACTTAGCGCCCTGGGCCTCGCAGCACATGCCTGAGCTGCAGCGGGCGCTGGCCACGCTTGCGTTCCCTGCCTCCACTCGGCTGGCCACCTACAAGGCGCTGTTCCAGGAGGGCCAGTGGGCTAGCCTGCTGGAGCTGTTCCACCGGGAGCTGTACCGCATGCACTGCCTGCTGCCTGAGAGCCAGCTGACTGTGCACCTACAGGTGGGGTGCGGGGGCAGGGGGTGAGAAGGAGGATTAAGGATGTCAACATGCACTGATATGCTCTTGTGTGTTGTGTTGCACCTATTGTGCAGGCTGGCCTCGTTGCGTTGAAGAACCCACCAAGCAGCAGCAGCAGCAGCCGGGAGGACCCCCTGCACCACCCAGACTTCCAGGCGCTAGCAGCAGGCCTGCCGTACGCCAAGCACGTGCACAGCAAGCTCATCTGCGCCGTCACGCGAGAGATCATGACAGATGCAAACCCACCCATGGTGCTGCCAAACGGCTATGTGTATAGTCAGAAGGCGGTTGAGCAGATTGCGGCGAAGAATGGCGGCAAGGTGGTGTGCCCGCGCACTGGCAGCACGTACGGGCTGGAAGAGGCTCGCAGGGCGTTCATCGTGTGATGAGTCTTGGAGGGGTATCGCACAATGTTGTGGAAAAGCGCGTGGCGCTGGTGCTGCTGTATTGTGCAGCAGCAATGGGTGTGGGGATGTGTTGCCACTGTCTGTTGATGCGGTTGGCGCGGTCAAGTGGGAAAGAGTTTGGTGTGACAGCACTGTGCTATCTGCTGCCAGCATCCATGTACGTGCACACATGTGGGCACAAATTGCAGTGTGCTGGTCGGGTCGCTGCTGTTGGTTGGTGTGCATAGCATATGGCGCAGGGTCATGCCCATGGCATGATGACTCTCGAAGTGATGATATGCTGCATGACTTAGCGCGTGTGTATACTATAGACTCTGCCAGGTTTGCTGCTTGAAAGCAAAGTTCGTCGTACCAACAGTTGATGTTGTTTGTTGTCGCTACCCAACTCTGGCCCAGACCACCGGCAGCAGCCTGTGGTCTGCAGCAGTATTATGTGGTGGTACCACCGGTGCTATCAATGAATGTGTTTGCTTCCTATGGCACTGGTGTTATGGCTTGGTGGCATTATGTTGATGCATCTTCATGGACCAGCTGCAGCACAAACAATTGCAGTGACAGGGCTTCAGGCGCAGGTTAATGCCCTGGGAAGAGCAGCATCTCTGCCACTTGCCATTAATGGCAATGCAATATATTGCTGTGCCGCTGGTAGGTGCAGAGACGATGATCATCATGACAGAATTGTACAGAATACAATTGTAACAAGGGAAGCTCTTCATCATCATAATAGTGCCCATATTGGTAAGCCATAGCATCAACGCCGCCTGTGGCACGTAATTGCCAGCGGAACTTATAATAACTTATGTACAAACTGTAAGGAAGTGTGTGGTACCACAGCCTGTGGTACCACAGTGGTGTGCCCAGCACATCATACACTGCACAGGCATGGCCGGCTTGCCAGCATGCAATGGTGCACCCAGCAGATGCTGCTGCAGCAAAGAACGTGTTCTGCTGCTGCAGATTCCATATCTGTCGAAAGTCAGCTGTGCAACTGCCAGTTCAGCGACTGACAGCGACATCCCTAACCAAACCTACACGAGACAATGCTGACCGTACTGTCCTGAGGAGAGCCACACACCATGACTGGCTGCAGTTGTGCCGACGCTCTTGCTGTCTCCTCACAGCAGAAACAGCAGCTAAAAGCTGGTGTCCAGCAAGCTCAGCCTGAAGGCTTGCAGCCACCACCAACGCTGAACAAGCCGCGTCCCTGATGTGCACTGTGCCTTGTGTAATAATTATCTATCTATATATGCCGCCAGTTGTTTGCAAGCGTCTGCTTGCTAGCCCCGCTTTGCTGCGTCCAGCGCTGCTTGCCGCTGCATGACTGACGCATCAAACTTTATGAGGATGGTGGTGGTGGGCTTGTTGCTGCTCGGCTGCTCCACAAAATGCGCAGACACCCTGCAAGCAGCAGCGACGGCAGCAGAATGACAGCACACGTCTGCCAGTTGCAACGCAACCAAACACAGCAAGCATACGTTGGAACCCATAGGCAAGCGCGAGCGGTGTCTTGGAAGCGCCAATGGCAGCACGCTGGCCCCAATTGGTGTGCAAGCTGGCTATTTTGCCTGTATGCCTCCATGCCAGTGCACAAACATCGCCGGCCCCAGCTGCGCACAGCCGCAGCATGCGCACAGCACTACCACCACACACTGTAGTGCTGAGCACCTCACTGTATCACAGCACAGCACAGCGCGCCACCATGCAGCACAGCACGCACAACGCACACCATTTCAACTACCAGCCCGACCCTCACCTTGCAGGAAAGCCTGCAGAGTCCAGCATGCCTCGCACAATGCCCGCCACCAGTGACCCAGGCACAAAGCTCGAGTAGCTCTTGGGTATGCTGATGAACCTGCCCAGCAGCAAGTCATTGTCGCTGATCATGTACTCATCATCTGCTGCGTTGGCTTGCTGCAGGTCATCTGCTGTCTTGCCAAACATGTAGGGCCATGCTGCGCTGTGGATGTGCTTCAAGATGTCTAGAATCTCTGGCTTGCGGCGCGTGGCGCGTTCGCGGTAGGAGAGCAGCTCTAGGATGCGGCAGCCCACATCATATCCTACACGGTCGAGCCTGAGTGTGGCGCGGGTGTGGCGGTGCGGCAATGAGGGAGAGGGAGTGAGTGGCTGCAGATATGTGAAGTGATGATAACAGGGAGCAGCGCTGTAGGGCAGTATTTGGGCAGGAAATCGTGCTGCAAGGCTGCATTTTGCTTGCTGATGACAGCATGTATGCACTGCTGGCTGCCGTGCCGCATGGTGAGGCGGTGGCACTGAGTGTAGCCTGCCGTGCTGAGCTACAGCAGTAGTGTAGCAAATAAGCCAATTGCATCTGTGCAATGTATGCTGCTGCAACGCTTTTGTCAGCGCGCCGCTGCTTACCTGTCTTCTAGCTCTGTGATGCTTGCTGCCCTGTCCATTGCATAGCTGATGAGCTCACTAAACAGATACGCAAACGCGCTGAGGCTAACAGTGGGTATGTCTAGCTTGTTGCGTGCCAGCGGTCTGTCTGTGATGTTAAGAGCGTGCTTGCTAGGCGGTGCACGCGACATCCTGCTGCTTGTGCTGCTGCTGTCTGAGCACTGCTGCCTCCTGTCTACAGCGGTAGCACTTGCATGCTGCGGTCAAAATGACTTACAGCCTCATCCAAGATGACGGTGGAGCGGCCAAGCAACGTGATCTACTGCTTCAGCGAACACAAGTTGGTGTTTTCGTTCCACAGTATCACACTAAAGATACGACGAGCCTGCACACTTTGCGATGCAGATACGGATGAGGCATCATTGTTGGTTGCTTTTGCAGCGTTGATCGTGCCTCAAACGTCCTGAACAACGATTGCGAGGGTTTCCAACCCTGACCAAACCCTGGCGGTTCCCATTCTCGTATACAGAGCATGGTCTCTGAGAGCAGGCAATCGCCGTTCAGAAGCTCCCAGTATGTTTCCCAGCTCCACTTGCACTCATCATGGCGCCCACAGCATTCATCACTGAGCACAGGGCAGGCAAGCAGCAGCAGTGGAAGGTTGTGTCTGGTGAACTGGTCTCCTTGTCTGCACCAGCAGCTGGGCAGGCCTCCGGGGCCCACCATCTGTTCGCATCAGCGTTCCTTCCAGTTGGATACCCAGACTCAGTGACGCCAGACTACACAGGTACACCGAGTCTTGGCAAACAACAGCAACTGCCAACTAGTACTGAAGCAACTGTCGACTGCCGACCCAATCCTGGAATCCCTAACATGCATTCTGCACAATCCGGCGTGCTCCAGATATGCTGTCACCGACACATGCATGTAGTCTTCAGCAGTGCAAGGTCAATCACGACGGCGTCACTACTGTTGCGGATGCGCAGGGTTCATTGCTTGGAACACAGTTCAGGCCATCTCCAGCTATGTGAGGGGCGTGCTGTCCAGCCATGCTGTCTTCAAAGGCGTCGGCGTCGGCAGCCAGGTGCGGACTCTGCACTGGACAGCAGTAGCGCAGGAACAGCAGTAGCGCAGGATCCTTGAAAAGCTTGTCTGTGCAGCTAGCTGGGCACCTCATAACTGGCAACTAGCCAGAGCCTGCAGAGACTAGCGCAGCTGCTGAACCATAACTGCACACGATGTTTACACTTACACTGCTGATGATGCTGGTTTCAGCTGCTGCTGCTGGGCTGCTGGCTGCCAACAGGCTGCCACGGCGCTGGGCGCCGTGTTTCAGTTCTTTGTGCGTGACATCCTGGGCATGGCAGGCGGCATCATCTTTGCCTACGCTGCAGGTGCGTCAAATAGCATTGCCCCGGCAGCTGCAGCGTCTGATGTTTTCTGCATAGCTGAATGGCTTTGATTGGTAGATGATACTGGTGTTACGGTGCTGTCCTGTTGCTTGTATATCTACTGATAGCAAGTGGCGAACAGGGGCCCAAGCCTGCCCAACATGGGTGTTTTGCTGCAGGTGGCAACTTTGACAGCAACGCCAAGCAGTGGAGGCTGTTTGCAGGTGGGGAGTGGTCGGGCTGCAAAGCAACCTCACGCGTGCAGCCTCGAACTTGCTGATGATGAGAGATGTATGCTCAGTGACCCTATACATATTGATGCAGTGATGCAGCCGTGCCATCAATTCAAGCATCTTAATGCGCAAGCAAGACAGCCACCAAGTTGCAACCACCTTGGCAGGAACCAGCGGCTGACATCTGGGTTTGCTGTTTTCTGTCTGTTTCTCATACTGCTGACACCATTGCTGCAGACGTCATGAATGACCTAGGTGAGCACCAACAAGCAGCACATGATAGCGCTTGTGCCCCAGCACAATCAGTGGCATACGTTTGCTGCCGCACACACAGCGGCAGATCGTAGTTGCAGCTGACCGGACCCGTCATCTCCTGTGCACAGCTGAGCAGCTCATGAGCAGCCACACCACGTTGCCGCAGCCGTTGTTGGCACCCTGCTTAGGCTCTGCACTGGCCTCGCTTGCTGCTGCCGGTGCTGCTGCTGCTGCTGCTGCTGCTGCTTCAGCCATGGCGCTGGATCTTGCCAGTCCTCTCATCCCTGGTGGCTTCATGATCATGGCCTCACTAGGCAGCGTGGCACGCGCAATGGTGCGCAGAATAATGCAAATCACTGACGCGTATTGCCATACTTTGTTCTTGCACATCCTCTCAGGACGGGTTCATGCAAAGCTGCTACTAGGTCAAATGCATTCATGCGAACACACATTCATGTGTTGGCTGCCGCTATTGTGTCGCCAGAAAGTTGCAGAGTGGCTCATATGTCGGCCTGCCTGTGCTGTTGCTGGTGGCTGTGTGCAGGTGGGCATGGCGGCAGGCGCCACACACGCAGCACTCACACAGCACTTCGCCACAGCAGGCAGCAACGCAGCAGACATCTCCGCTAAGGTGAGCTGACTACTACTCTGCTGTCAGGGCATGCAGCGTCAGTGTGTTGTCAGCGGGGACAGCACTACTGTGTTTGGGCTGCAGTTTACGTTGGCACTGTGGCAGCAACGCTTCACATGGCTGCTTGCGGCAAGCAAGGCAGCAGTTACGGGTACGACTATAATGGCAGCGGCGTGCTACTCACAGGCAGAGAATGTGCAAACATGACACTGTCACCTTTATTAGCAGCAACCTGTGCTACCCGTTGCACAACCTGCTACTGCTTGCACTTGCAGGCCGACTCGCGTGAGCGCGCCACTGTCATCATTGGGTCACTGCTTGGCATGGCTGTCATGCAGCGCATGGCAGGTGAGCTGTGGTGGCATGCGGCAGACAGTGAACACATACCTCTGTGGCAACCAACACCAGCATAGCCCTGCAGCTGCCACTGCTGAGCTGCAGGCCTGACCCACCCTGTACAGTGCAGCGCTGCCAGGGCCTTCTGGATAATCCTGCAGGTCCAATTATTGTTTTCCAGCCAAGCACCAGTCACAGCTCTCGAGCCGTGTTCCCTGCAGCTGCCAAGCCTACACACTGTTGGCTGCTCCTGCGTCTGCTGCGCTCCTGCAGAGAACGTGGCAGCCGCATGGCTGTTCTTTGCTGTGCTGACCTGGGTGCATGTCTGGGCGAACATCCGTGCGCTGCGCTGCCTGGTGCTGTCATCAGTCAATGAGCCACGCCTGAAGCTGCTGCTGCAGCATTACCAGGACAAGGTGCGTCTGCATGGCATGAACCATACTGGCATGGCCCGTAGCTGTATGTTTTGCCACAGCTGTGGCTGTATGTTTTGCAACAACAAACAGGGTGTGCATGCAGATGGGGTGAACGCTGCAGAATGCGCTAGCAGGGGCAAGGCGCCAGCAGCGTCCTCGCTCATCCGAACAGGTCACAGTGGCTGACACCTGCTACATGTTGCTGTTTCTGAAATGCACTGCTTCTGCTGCTGCCGCTGCTGCTGCTGCGCCAATTTCACCTGCCGCACCACAGGAGAAAGTGCTCAGCCCCATGCAGATGTCAGGGCTGGAAAGCCTGCTGGTGCCGCCACTGGCAGCAGCATGGCAGTGCATAACAGGCAGCAGACAGCACGCACCGATACTCTTTGGTGCACAGCTCAGCGCTGCACTACAGCGAGCAACAGCAGCTGCAGCAGCTAGCAGCAGTGGGCAGGGCAGCTGTCTTGTAGGCCAGCATGGGCAGCTGCTGCAGCAAGCACTGCAGCAGCAGAAGGCTGCAGCAGACAAGCAGTACCTGCTGCTGGTGACTGGTAGGAAGGGCAGGGTGAGCGCATCCTGCTGCTTGTATCCATTGCACCTAGCCAATGGCACAGATAACACCCCGCCTAACCAGGCCTGGCCTAATTACACAAAATTACTCCAGATTGGCTCATTCCTTGCAGGTCGAGATGCTGCCATGCCTTTTTTGTTCTGTCAATGTGGCCACCACTTGTTCTGTCATATCCATGTGCCCCCCTTTAGTACTAGGCTAGGCACCGCTGCCGCGTGTTGTAGCGTCCCTGGTCCAATCTACTGTTGGTTCTGCATGAGGTTTGCCGTTGGCTGTCACCCATGCTGCTGCTGCTGCTGTGCCTGCTGTGGCAGGGAGTTGAGGTTGTTCTGCACGAAGCTGCTGGGCAGCAGGTGCAGCTGCGCGCTTACCTGCACGCACTGCAGCTTGCAACAGCGCTGCACCAGGTAAGACGCAAGCTGCAAGGCAGCATGTTGTGGCACTCAATACTTGCGGCACATATAAAAGGCTCGCGAAAATGAAGGAAGCTCTGTTATCACTGTCTCACCAGTATATGCAGACTAGTACCATAGATATAGCATCACAGCACACTAGTATGAAGCCATGTTGACAGCACTGCTGCTGTAATAATTGCAAACACAATGGAGCAGTGCTCCCTCTTTCTTCCGCTCCTGAGGGGCGCGGGGCCGATGGCGTTGATGCTATGGCTTAATGGGTAACATGATGATGATGATGACAGCACTGCTGCTGTGGTGTGTGCAGGCTGGCAGCAGCGCTGACGTGCAGCAGCTGCAGCAGCGCAGCCAGCAGTGGGCGCAGCGCAGCCTGCCGCCCTTCCTTGCGGCGCTGCAGCAGCACGGCTGGGAGCTGGACAAGCTCTTCCTGCCACGACCCGAGTGGACAGCAGAGTGGTGACAGACGTCAAGTTCGTGATGCTGCGGCAGGCGGTGGCAGCACAAACGTTTGCAAGGGCCATGCCATAGAACTCAGGCTTCCGGCAAACCATGTGCAGCACAGCATACCATAAGTTAGGGTGGTGCTTCATGTAGAGTTGCACTGCTGACTGGTTGCCTTTTCCCTGTCGGTTGGCAGGGCAGTGTGGCGCTGGTGCCATGTTTGGCACCTGTTATGTAACACCTGTTATGTAACACCTGTTACTGCAGCTGCACAATGCTTGAACCCTGACACAGTTCTGCTGACAGGCGGCACTCAGGTTCGGCACCGCTTGCACTGGCATGGGAACTCCTGGGTTATGATTTTCTTGTGCGAAAGCTGTTGAGGGGTGCTGCAATCCTTTAAACTATCAGTTGTACCATCACTAGGCAACCAACCGCTTGTTCTGTTGCATTGCTGGGCCTGGGTGCAAATTGCGTTGCTGCATACGTTGACACATCGTTTAAATTCTGACGCAAAGCGTGGTTGCAATCAACGTCGATGTACGGCCATATACCCTTACTGTCGTCCAGAGTGTGCTTGCAACGTTGATCACGCAGGATGGTGAAAGGCAGCATTGTAGCGATCTCTAATAGCCATTTAGCAGCTATAGTGCAGCGTCGGGCGCGCAGCTAGCGCTGTTGGCGAGCTCGGCTTGCCGAACAAAGCAGCAAACAGTAGCGCCATCAGCAGCAGCAGCAGCATGTCTGGGGCAGACAGCGTCATAGATGCGAGCCGCAAGCCATTCCTGGACGTTGCCACCGACATCAGTGGATCCCTGGTGTACTTGGATGCTGGCGCTGCAGAAGTTCCACAGCTCAGCCTTGGGCCTGCCTTCCTGCTTGGTGAGCAACTGCACTAACTGCACACCAACGAACTGTGCACACATCTGCTACACCTGCAGCACAGTTTGTCGATCCAGCTGCCCAGCTGCTCCTAGACATTTGACCGGCCACACACAGCCCTGGCTTCATCAAAGCAAAGCCTTCCTGCAAAACTGCTCTGCGTGCACACATGTCTGCTGCAGGGCTTGGTGCCACCAACGTATGCGACCTAGAGCGCTGCCACCCCGATGATGCCCTGCTGCCGCTGCTGGCACATGGCCAGGCCCCCACCTCTCTGGTGGTGTTCACCACGCAGCTGCTGACTGAGACACACCAGCATGTGGTGCACCTGCTCATGGTGCGCAGCAGCACACAGCTCCTGCAAGCACAGCTGCAACAGAGCATGGCGTTTGGTCAGCATATCAAACTGTGCAACTCTAACCAGCTGATGCTGCAGACATCCATTGCAACCCAGCAGCAGGCAGCATCCTCCTGCGAGCATTGCAGCAACAGAGGTATCCAGCTCGTCAGCACGGCACTCGCCAGCACCCTTTGCTTAGACGCAGTGCTGCGTGGCAAGCATCACCTTCAAGGCAGCAGCATACAGTCAAAAACAACGGTTAATGAGCATGCTTGTTATGGTCTGCTGCTGCTGGATGTGCTCTGCTGTGTTGCCTTACCACCAACAAACGAACATATGCTGTCGGCTCTGCAGGTGCACCCCCACGTGCAGCGCTGCCTGCTGTTCTGCGCAGTATCAGAGCTCGCGCATGCACAGCTCGACCCAGCGATCTCGCCTCTCGGTGTAGAAGCATACAGCGACTATGTAGCAGCGCTGCGGCAGGATGTGGCCACTGCCAGAGCAGCAGCAGGGCTGCCGGTGCCAAGAGAGGATCAGCTGCAGCTAGCTGTCAAGCACCTGCCGCTGCACATGGTGGCGATTGACAGCCAGACGTTTGTTCTGCCAGCAGCAGGAGCAGTGGCCAGCAAAGCAGTGTGAGTGCGCTGTGATGGTTAGGCTGGCAGTACATGGCAAAAGCACTGCAGCATCTGTTGCGGGTACTGCAAGTGTTGATGCAGGGCATTTTAGCAGCAGCTGGAAGCTTGTATGAATATGCGCGCAGGATTGCCATCGAGCTGTTTGCAAAGCTGGCAAGCCACACTGCCATTGCTTGCATCACAGCCTCACAATAGCGCGGACAATCTGTCTTTGTATGATTCCTGTGGCTGCTGCTGCAGTGCTGGCGGCCGTGCAGCTGGCTTTGGCAGCTCGGATGCCCCGTCAGATCATGACACTGACGAAGGAGCAGTGGGGGGATCAACCGGCCTGTCGCTGCTGCCGCACTGCCTCGCTGACTTGTCGCGAGTACTGGGCGCAAAGCTCGACCCATTCGCAATCGGGCCCGTGTCGAATGCCATAGCAAGGGAGCTTGCAGCACTACCGCAGCAAGGCCACAGGCCAGGAGGGGATGCGGCAAACGCAGATGGCAGTGCAGCAGCTGCTGGGGCTGGAGTTGGCGCTGGTGCAGCAGCGAGTGGCAGCATAGGGCTGGTGCTGATTGATAGGTGCCTGGACCTAGCAACGCCCTGCATGCATGCCGAGCATGTGCTCGATGCAGTGTTTGCAAGCCTGCCGCGTGCAGATGCTGCCGTGCCAGCAGCAGCAGCAGCTGGAGCAGCTGGCGCTGCTGGGCAGGCGTACAGGGCAGTGCTAAGGTGCGTGCTCAGGCAGCCCAGTTTGCTGATACTGTGTGCGGCAGCATTTGTGTCAATATATGAGATGCTGTGTTTGGCAGGCAAGAGCCAAGCAGGTGCTATTGTTGCCGTGCTTTCAAACCACGTCTACCTTGCAGCACTAGCAAAGCTGTTGCATGTCTGCTCTGTGGTGTGTCTATCACATCAAGTTCTCTGCTGCTCTTTGTGCTGTGAGCAGGCCGGCTGACCTACGTGTGGACGTACCGCGCCTGGCCCCCCTGGCCCCCCTCACACCACCCCTGCAGCCGCCACCAACACCTGACAATGCGCAGCCCAGCAACCCACCAACCCAGCAGCAGCAGCAGCAGCAGCAGGTACACGGGTCCGCCAGCACCTCTGACTCCGCTGCAGCTGCAGCAGAAGTGCCTGTTGGCCCCGCACCACTGTGCTGCCCGCTAGGATTGAGTCTCTTTCACCCAGCAGACAGGCGCTGGCTTGGTTGGCTGCAGCAGCTCTGGCCCAAGCGTGGCAAGGATGCGCTACTGCTGTTGCGCAAGTGGCTCAAAGAGGCGCTGCGAGCGGAGCGCATCAGTCCAGCGCAGCGCAGCAGACTGAGCAGTGTGGTGTCAGCAGCAGAGCTTGCAGGGTTGGCGCAGTGCCTCATGGCGTCACCTGGTGAGGCTACAGTGTATTGTCCAGTTTGGTGGCCCTTCCTGCTTTGCTGCATTGGGGTGTGCGCTTTATCATCACCGTTTTGAGCAGCACCTGCAGAGAAGGTGCATTGTACTTTTGTATCAATGTGTTCTTGACACGCTGCTGCAAGCTTACACTTGTTCTTCGCTGGATCTGGCACAGTGACATGTCACCATCCATGCTGCTGCCCTGCAGAGGTGTTCCTGCGCCACACTCCAATAGTGGGCCTAGCACTGGCAGCAGCAGCAGCACTGGCCAGTGAGCCAGCATCACCCGGGGCCCCCTGCTGCTGGCCTACCTGGGAGCGCCTGGGGGCCCTTGAACGTCAGCTGCTGCTGGCATTGCCTGAGGGCAGTGAGGGGGCGGGCATGCTGCTGCCGATGCTGCTGGAGGCGATCTCAAGCAGCCAACAGGTAGTTTAGGCAGTTGTTGATAGTTGGTTGGTACATTGCAAAGGACACTTGCAGGATGCAGGCTGATGAATCCGATTGCACTCATTAGTTGCACCAGAACTAGAGCTGGCTCAATGCAGGTTTGGTCTGCCTTCCTTGCATAGGATCTGCTCTCTGCAAGGCTGTGAATTTGGTTGCGACTATGCTGCTGTTCTGCAGGGTCGCCTGCAGCTGGACCATGTGCTGCAGCTGCTGGTGGTCTTCTACTCGCTGTCAGGGGACAGGATGCCACCTGCACCTCCGCTGTACTCAGCTGATGAGGCACAGCTCAAAGCGGCACTGGCAGATGCCATCATGACTGCAGCAGCAGGGGCAAGTGCATCGCAGCAGCAGTGGCCGGTGCAGCTGGAGTGCCTGCCGGCTGCTCAATATGTGCTTCACCAGGTGGGGTGTCATAGGGGTCACTCATGGCAGCGCAAGGTGACGATGTAAGGATAGCGCCATGCTGTCTAGCTGCTGCACAGCATGTGCTTGCACTAGGTGATGCTGTTGCCTACATAGTATGTCTGCACAGAAATGCCTGTAGCGTATTGTTGTGCTGTTGTATCACAGGAAGCATTGCATGGTGCAGCCGCTGGCACAGACACACTGCACATACATAAAGTCGCGTCGTTGATGTGGTTGCTTGGTGCTGTCAACACCATCACTGCTGCTGCTGCCTGCAGGCAGCCCAGTCTGGGCAGCTAGCAGCAGACCCTGGAGCGGTGCGTGAGCAGATGATGCTGGTGCTGCATGACGCCTTCCAGCGGCTGCGCTGGCTGGCATCAACGCGTGGCAAGCTGCGCGACGTGCGGCGGCTGATGCAGGTTGATGCAGACACAGGCGCAGCAAGCGCGTGCACACCGCTGGTGCGGCAGGTGCTGACAAAAATACTGCTGCGGGTGAGCACAGTGTTATCCTACGCGCAGTGCGGCAACCAACGAACTAGTGTCCTGCACTTGGCATTTCTTTTCTGCTCCCACTGAGCATATGCACTGCAAGTAGGAAATCTGTCAACCAGGGACAACCCAGCCTCTGGCTGCTGGCTGGAGAATGTTTCGCTTATTCCTGCTCATGTGGCAAACATGATTGCAGGCTGACAACCGCGACCTGCAACAGCCTGAAAGCGCCAGCTTGGTAGCAGGCCTGCTACACAAAGGCCTAGGCAGGCTGGGCTTTGGGGGCATTGGCGCCCCCACACGCCCCACCATCAGTGACTACCAAACAGTGCTGCTGTTTGTGGTTGGGGGCATCAGCGCTGCAGAGATTCGGGAAGTGCGGCAGGAGCTGGAGGAGCACGTGTATGGGCACAAGCCGCTGCTGCTGTTTGGCGGTACGAGCTTGCTGAATGCGGTGGATGCGACACGCTTGCTGCTGAGCTAGCAGCTGGGTGCTGGCTGCATGTGTCTGGCCAGCGACAGCGGGGTGCGTGTGTATGGAACTCGTCGCAGCTGCTGTTGATTGCCATTGGCACACGGCTGTGCAGCATGTTGCTGAGAGTCTTTGGCTGCAGCCAAGCCATGCAGCTGCATCCGCCGTCATGGTCTGACACGGGTCTCTGCTGCTGTTGTGGGGCATGATAATGCTGTATGATGCACTGCGCAATTGCAACTTGGCTGCTGCTGATCAGTGTCTGGGTGCAGTTGTTGTGGCCACAAGCGCTGCGGTGCTTGTTTTGTAACAGATCACCAATTGTAACATATCACCAATCTTTCACAGGCTGGCGCGATGGCAGCCTGAAGTGGTTACCCGCCACTCGAGCTCGCACCACTCCAAGCGGCTGCAGCCATGCACTGCACTGGCAGCTGAAGCCAGGCAAGCCACCTGCATACCCCCCTAAAAGCTCTCTCTCTATATAGAGCTGCTTGCAGACAAGCAGCAACAAGTTGACTGCGTATTGCAAGAACCGCGATCATTCCACAAAATACGATGCTGCGTGCTTCCAAAGCACACACCCAGTCATGCTTGTGTGGGTGCGCATGCACAACAATGAAGTTGGATAGGAAACCAAACATGCAGAGTTGTATGAAACAGTGTGTGCCGACACAACTGCATTAGCAAGAGCTGTTGCAAAGTCCCTGACGCTGTACGCTTGTTGCTAACCAGCGCTGCAGCTGAGGTAGCCTTTCATAGTGCTACCCAAGGCCACGCCTTCCTGCTGGCTACCTGATGTACTGTCAGCACCATGCCGCGCTCAACGCTGGTAGCACCACGCATGCAACCAATGCATATGCATGCATGCATCCGCACACAACAGCACCACGCCAGGCCACAGCCTCTTCTAGCTCAATGCATCCGCCCCTTGCTCCCGAATCACCTCCGCCATCATCTGCTGTGCCATCTTGGTGGCATACATGCCGCACTCCTGGGAGCTGCACGCCGGCGTTGGGCCCATATCGTACACCAAGGGCTGCGGCTTGTGCAGGTATGACATCGGGTGCAGGTACAGCTTGCTGGCGCGCTGGCGCTTCTCGCGCTGCAGCTGGCAGCCCACACACACCCAGGGTTGCGCCTGCAGCAGCGAGAGGCGACCAGTCAGGCAGCCAGACAGGCAGGCGCATGATTCACAATGATCAGTGCTTGTGGGGGGATGATGGATGGATTGACCAGCTCCTGCTGTCATCATCATCATCATGTTACCCATTAACATGATGATGATGATGATGTTACCCATTAAGCCATAGCATCAACGCCATCGGACCCTGCTGTGGTGATGCATCACGCCACTGTTGCGTCAGGTACAAAACAGGTTCTATCACTGAGCATCTGCTGCAGGCTGCAAGGTGGCAGCAGCAGCACTTGGCAAGTGAAGAGTGGCTTTGAGTGCCCATAATACCATACCAATGACTTGTGGGGTGCGGGGCCGATTGTGTTGATGCTATGGCTTGATTGGGTAATTTATGATGATTATGACCAATCACTTGTGCGCACCTGCAGCATCTCTTTGTAGTGTGGCATAGCCACCTCCTGGATGATGCGCGTGGCCTCAGCCTTGTCACTCACTGCCTGCGCAAGCCGCCTGCTATCCACTTGGTGCTCGTATCGGAAAGCCTGCTCATGCCCCGCAGCGTCGCGCACAGTAGCACAGTACACCACCGTGCGCGGCTCAACTGCACCTGCTGCCAGGCGCTGCTGCTGCTCTTCGTGCTCCCGCTTTTGTTTGTGCAGCCGTCTGTGCAACTCCTCCAGTGCCGCATTGTGCCTGCAAGCATACACAACACAACACGCAGGTTGCAGCATGGTCCAAATCGTGTACCGCTCAATTGAACTCGTCTGCAGCCTCCTCAATGAGGATGCTGGGTGCTGCTACAAACACTGCACAGCACGGGCTGCATGTTATATGGACTATTTAGGCTTCAAAGTTGCTTCAATCTCCCTTTTTGGCGCAAGATTGCGTTCACTTTGTGTGGTGCATGCCATCTGAGATGGCGAACGGCCTACGTGTAACTTCCACTCTCTAATATCTCTGCATTCGCGCTTGCTTTCCTGCTGGGTTGCAGTGCTGTGTCATTTGATGAAAAGTGCGCTCCTGCACAAGAACCAGTGCACGCAGGAAAACAGTAGAGGGCAAGCAAAGCGCTGTCTGGTCCTGCACCTGTGGATCCGCAGCCCGTCCTCACAAGCAGCCAGTGCCTCAGGCAGCTTGCACAGCGCCTCATATGCTAGCGCCTTATAGTAGTGGCCCTTGGGCCAGCTGGCATCAACCGCAACAGCAGCAGCAGCCTCCTCCACTGCCTCTGCTGGCTTGCCACGCTTCAGCAGGGCATTGCACAGGTTGGTGCGGTATTTGGCTATCTTGCCGTTGGCCTTCACGGCCGCAAAGTACAGTTCAGATGCCTTCTGATAGTTTCCTGCATTGAAGGCGTCGTTTCCTGCTGCGTTGTGTGCCTCTGCTTCGTCCATTGCTGCTAGCACAGCAGCAGATCAGATCAGTATGCAGCAGCTGCTGCTACTGCTGCTGACAAGGATGAGTCCTGCTGATACTGCTACTGCTCTGATGCTGGTGAAAACGCGAGCACAGCAACAGTGCTGACGGTACGTTTTTCTTGAGATCGCCGACAGACCCAAGAAGGGTCGCCTGATTGTACACGACAGTCCGTGACCGGGGCTCCTATGATCAGCAATGCCGAAATGAGAATCAGCAAACTTAGGCCGTTTATGTAGAGTGATTCACTGCTTTAGACACGTCCAGCTGGTAATTCAACGCCCTCCTAATTAGGAGTTATAACTCGTTACTTCCGACACTTCAGTTCCCACTTCCGACACACCCAACGGGCGCCCGTAAACGCTGCCCAGCAGTCAACACTGGTCTCGTTTGAGTTGCCAGCCAAGCTAATCAGGATGCGCAAGCATTTGGTGTCCGAAATCGTGGTGTAAACTTGGGCATGCTGTACTGCTGACGCTTGCCATGGGCCGTGCGTATGCAGGTTGCTGTGGGCGCGCCGACAGACATTCTTCACAACCTTGTGATTATCAAGACGCCACACAGAGCACAAGGAACTGCAGATGCTTGAATCGAACTCCACGCACACCAGATGCGTACTGCTGTAGCAGCTAGCTAGCCGCTAGCTACAGTGTAGCTATAGCTACAATGGCGCAAACAAAAGTGCCATACATATGCATGTCTGGCTTCCAGGACCCGGTAGCTGAGATGAAGTACTAGGATAGATGGTGCACCGTGCACATGCATGGTGTTCGTGTGTAATGAAGCTCGTGTGTGTCACCTTGCCAGCCAGGTGACTACTAGTAGGGTTGATGTGGCTGCCAACAACAGCCACAGGACATATGGATGAACGCAAAGCGAGGCATGCCAGTCAATCACAATCTAGTCATGGCCCCCCCCCTGCTGAAGGTCGGGGGTACCTGACCAAGCGTGGGTCTGCAAGACAGATGCACATATATCTTATGCTCCCTGCACATCCATATGCACTGCACCAGGCAACAGCATGTTGATCAAGTGATGGTCCTCGGCCGCCTTTGGGAATATTTATGTTTCAGGTGCACAGCACACCGACCAGCTGCCAGCCACAGCGGTCAGCATGCTGCTTAACATGCTGCCCCAGCTGCATACTAGCCTGAAACCAAGCACTGCTGGTTGAAGCCAGTCAGCCAACATCAGCTTCATCAGCATATCATATGCTTCTTTCTATTTATGATAAGACCCAGCGCTGCAACTTCACACTTGAATCTGCGTTTATAGTTGTCAAGCTTCCGCACTTGCGCTCACAGATAGCTCGAGCCAAATCCAAAGCTGATCGCTCAGCTGTGCGCATGCCGTCAAATTTGGCAAAACACCCGCATAGTGCTTGCGGGTGCAGCACCTCACGCCTCCAGGAACTCCTCTTCATCGTCGTCAGCGTATGCCAGCACCTCCTCAATCATGCATGCGCCGTTGAACTTGAACACGTATGTGCCAGTGACCTCGCCTGCCCGCCAGTGTGCCGCCACGCAGTTGTGTGCCGTGTCAGCCACATCACCAACCTCAACCAGGTTGGGCAGGCTCTCATGCACAGACTGCCAGCAGCAGCAGCAGCAGCAAAAGGTACGTTATGTTGGGTAGGAGTAGTTCATGCAAGGCCACCAGTGTTCTGCGACTACAAGTTTGCTGGCAGCAATTAGCAACATACACGTTATTTGATAATGGACAAGCACTAATAGAGAGTGGAAGTTACACGTAGGCCGTTCGCCATCTCAGATGGCATGCACCACACAAAGTGAACGCAATCTTGCGCCAAAAAGGGAGATTGAAGCAACTTTGAAGCCAAAATAGTCCTAGTCTCTCGATCAGGATTGTACAAGGCATAAGCTGGCACACCTAAAAGTGTGCTTTGAAACACCATAAAAGCGGGAGTAAACTGGCTAAAGCCAACATGAGCGCAATCCAATGGCACAACACAATGGATGCGATGCTAGTTGCACCAGAGATCATCCATATCAACCACTCCTCAAAAGTTGCGGCATCTCAAAAGACACCACCACCTGACATAACCACGCGCCAAATGCTCACTTCCCAAACCTCCACACTGCGCCACTGCTACTAAGCCTAGCTGCCAGGCACCTCCGCTGGCAGCGGTGGCACCTCTTCCCAGCTGCCCCGACGTCCATCTGCACCACCACGGCGCCAGCGCATCAGTGTGGACTGACTCTCATGTTATGACTCAGAACCACATGACAGCTGCTTTGGGCTGAACTTAGCTCGCTTGTGCTGAGGCCGGTGCGTCGAAATACAAGTGCAAAACCTGCATCATGCCTGAGACTGCTTCAGCTTCAACTGCCTACACTGCAGGTCATGGCAACCCACCTGCATCCTGTGCTTCATGGCGGGAAAGCCCTTGTAGCAAGCCTGGCGGCAGCAGCAGCAAACGTCAACAGCAGAGGCAGCGGCGTTACCATCAAGCTGCCAAACCAGCTAGCTCACAGCGCTGGACGCGGTGCTCTGTTGTAGACAGCCAGCGCCTTTTCCATGGGGGTGCTGGCAGCTACACCAGACACATAGATGTGGTCGGCACTTGTATGTGCATATGTTCAGTTGAGCTGCCCCTCAATGCGATATCTTCAGCTGCCTGACCGCCCGCGGCACATGATTAGATCGACACAAAAATGTACAGAGCACTACGGGGCATCTGCGCAGCATGCTGATGTACTATCAGGGCTGAGCCTGTGTTGCTTCCATGCAAGACCGTGGGACTGGGTGTCACAGCCACTGCTGGTATTGCGTAGCACACCACACAAGTGGGCATTCAGGCTGCTGTGCGCTGGTGTTCACCTGGTTAATGTTGTCTATCATGCGGGCATCACTGGTGACCAGCTCCTCAATAGCGTGCTCGTCCGACGCCAGGCTCTCAAACCACTTGTGTACTTTCTGTTCCATCTGCTGCTTAAAGTTTGCTGCGCTGGCTCCGCTCGCCCTGACTACAACACGTCTGCATGGCCGTGCTGGCACAAGCGCAGCTGCTGATCGGCGTGCTGCGGTACTGGAAGCAGACAAACACAGCCTCATTGTAAGTTTGACGTATTGTTGAATCAAGATCTTCTGTAGCACAGGCAGAGCGTCAGGCTCACGTTCCGAACAACCGTAAAGCTCCGACACCCGAGATAAGAGGAAAACACCGTGTAGAGCAGGTCCTCACGTTTCTACTAGCAACATCTAGCATAGCAAGGCATGTATGTGCACGCGAACCTGACGAGAACGTCGTGTTGTGTTACAGACACGTGTCAATAACTTCAACCTGCTGCTGCTCCTGCTGCTGCTCTTGCAGCATGCGCAGCAAGTGACGAAGCGTTATCAGACATCACCAACAGAAGACTCCCATCAACAAACGGTCCCAATTAACATCTGCCAGAAGATATATTGCATGCGCAGTCTGTCATCAAGTGTCGCTCAGCTCTTGATGCTGATGTGTACACTGACGTTGTGTGAACCAGAAATGCGGTCAAGCAAAAGAGCAAACACCAGCAAACCTAGAACTTGCAGGCCAGGACGGGTGCGCCCATCAGCTGTTATGATCAGCCAACTTCCCAGGGAAACGCTGTTTGCCAAGCAGTGCATCCATCTGCTTCAGCCAGCAACAAAACGCCATCATATCATCAACATCATCCTGTCACCCTGCCCCACACTGTACACCAAGATACCAGCACACCAGCAATGTTGAAAGCTCACGCCAGCACGTGCTCAAACTGCGGTGGTGGCGGCAGGATGGGTGCTGCTTTACTTGACAGCGCAGGGTTGCCGAGCTGCCCGCATGCAGCCATTTCGTCGTCACCACGCGAATCTCTGATGGTGCAGATGCGGCCCGCTTGTATGAGCACGGACCTGAACGCCAACACCTGCTCAATGGAAGACGGCTTGAAGCGAGTGCCTTGGAAGGGGTTGAACATGATCAGGTTCACCTGCGCGGTAAAGAGCAAGAGGGCAAGGATGGAAGGTTGTAAGTGCAGCTGCGCTGCCATTGTGCAGAGAAACCACGCAATGTTTCTGGTTGAGACTTGTGGCACGCTTGCTGCGTTGTTTGCACGGCTGCTCCACTTGGCACAGCCCACCTGGACAACTGGTCAAGGAACACGCTAGCGTCGCGCATGATAGGGCCTTGCTCCCTGCTGCACCCCGACTGCATGGCGTGCAACCAGGAAAAGCCTCAATCATGTGATGCTTCTCAGCACCAACCTTTGCAACCTTGCCCCTGCCCCCCCACCTCTGCCTCACCGCCTGTCAGCATACGCACACAACTGCATGCCAGAATTGGGCATGCGTACAGGACACCGAACTCCCAGCACGCCTGGCTTGCACGGCAACAGGTATTCAATTCAACTACTGCCTGATCAAGTCACCACCCACCTTGGCGTCAACACCTTCCAGCAGCTGCACCAGCCGCGCCGCATCATCCAGCCTGTCATTCACACCAGACAGCATCGTGTACTCCACAAGCACCCTGCGCCCTGCTGCGTTGCCCGCCCCATAGTGCTGCCGCAGCACTGCTGTGAGCGCTGCAAGGTTGTGGCGGCGGTTGACGGGCACGATCCAATCGCGCACTTCGTCTGTGGTGGCGTGCAGGGACAGTGCGAGCTGCACGTTGCTGCTGGCTGCAAAGCGCTCTAGCACGTCTACCAACCCTACTGTGGAGACTGTGACCTGCGAACACGAACAAACATAACATGCAGCCATGATGCAGCGGCACAAAGTATGAGACACAGAGGAGTTGCAGCCGCAGCTTGCTGACGCAGGGACTGCCATGTGGCAACCTGAAAGGCTTGCTGCCTGCCACATGCAACACTGCAGTGTGCCTGCCACATGCAACACTGCAGTGTGCCTGCCACATGCAACACTGCAGTGTGTCTGCCTGCACACCTGTTCCAGCATGGCGTTCGCAGCATGCGCGCTTCGCACAGCGATATTGCAGCACCAGACGCAGCAGCTGGTGCGGCTGTGTGGCTGACAACACAGAAGGCCTTAGGGCTTCAAGTGTGTCACTAGAGAACATGTGCACCGTCAATTCCTCATCTGTCAGCAGAACAGCACTCGATGTGCATACACAAGCCGTGATCCAACCACGAGGGCCCACCTTGTTGTGGCTCATGTGCAGGCCCAGCGGCTGGCACATGATGTCCACCGCAGCCATGACAGCGTCGTAGTTGTGCAGCGGCTCGCCCATGCCCATGAACACCACGTTGGTGATGCACGCGTCAGCAGCAGGGTCGGCAGCAAGCACGCGGCACGCCACAACCATCTGCGTGGGAGGGTGGCGCACATGCGGCGATATCCGAAGAAGAAGCAGCACGTCAGTGTGTTTGAAGGAGCAGGTGCACAGGCAGGCAACGCTGCAGACCGTCTGATGTCACAGCGTCCTCTGGCCCATGCAGTGCATACTCTGCAATTCAGTCATACAGCTCTTACCAGGCCGCACATCAGTGTTGGTATGTGCAGACGCCGTGTGCTGCTGTGCATCTTCTGTCCTGTCCACATGCTGGCGATGCTTGCTGTGCTGCCTGTGCTGTTGGCGCAAGCCACATCTCATGCCGTTCGGGACAGCTGTCGCTGCAGATGACAACATTTTCAACTCAACCCTAACACCCAGCTCACCTGCTCGATTATCTGTGCCGTTGAGAGGTTGCCGGACAGCCCCATGCGCCCCGTGTAGCAGAACTGGCAGTTCATGGCGCAGCCCACTTGGCTGCTCACACACAGCGTGATGTGCTTGCGCGAGCCGCGCCGGTGCAGCATTGGAATCAGCACCGCCTCAACACTGCCGCCTGCACACACACAAGTCAATAGCGTTGGCTTGGTGCTTATTGCCTGTACACTGCTGCTGCTGCTGTTCCCCTACATGCATACCAGCTCATACTAGCTGCACAAGCCCTTGTGCTTTCTCACCTGCGCCCTCTCCCTCTGTCAGTTTGAACACCAGTTTTGTAGTCCCATCCTTTGCAGCCGCCACCTGCTCCAGCAGCAGCCCACCATCAACGCTGGCCAGCTGCTGTGCCTTGTCTATGAAGCGCTGGCTGAGGCCATTTTGCCGGCCCAGTGTGTCCTGCAAGCTGGCCACCCAGGCATCATCGTAGTACAGCCAGCGCCAAATCTGCAGCGCCCGCCGGGGGTCCTCGCCTGCATGTATGTATGGTTGCAGCAGTTGCTGGTGTGAGGTGATGGCTGCTGACGAGTCAAAGAACTGTTGTTACTGACTGCTGGGAGACTAGGGTGACAGGCGCAGCAGCAGCATGCGAACGTGTGCAACCCAATCTTGCGGATGCGGTTGCAGAGACATGTACAGTTGCAGTCGTGTGCACAGCACAGCAGCAGCAGCAGCAGCAGCAGCTGGCCTGCAACGCACCCACTGCAGTGCACCACTCCTCCAGCTCTGGCAGCGTCAGGTTCTTCAGCATCAGCCGCCCCTGGCTGTCATACAGCCCATGCCTGCAGGCAGTTCAGTGAAGTGCGGACGTTAATCAGGTAACTGCTGCTTGGAAAGTGCTGGCTGGCAGCACACATGCTGATGAGTAGGCACAGGCGGTGCAAGGAAAGCAACAGGCTGGTTGCCAACCCATGGTCACTGCTGATATGTTTTGTGGGGTAGAAGCACACATGACAGCGATACATGCCCGTTGTGTTGAGTGCCTACCTGTGGCTGAAAGACATTTGTGGCTGCACTTCATCATGCTGCTGCTGCTGCTGCTGTGGGTCTGCTGCAGGGACAGGCTGGACCACCTGATGCTGCTGCGGCTGCTCTGCAATGCCATCCACAGCTGCTGCTCTGCATACCTGCATGCGTCAAACCACATGTCAGCCAAGAGGCCAGAAACAGCAGCAGGCTGCTGTCCTGACAAGCCTAAACACCTTGCTGGCTGCAAAATTCTGGCTATGCCGATAGCTCAGCGTCAACGGCAGCAACTACACAGCGCGCAGGCTCGTTGACGAGTGTTCTCTGCACACCTGAGGATGCACTTGGTGCAGTGCTGTCGACAGCCTAGCTCTGCTGCTGCTGCTGTTACTGCTGCTGCTGCTGCTGCTGCTGGCGCCCCAGCGTGTCCTATGTACCAGCTGTTCTCTAGCACTACATGCTCGTTGTGCCGAAGGTGAGCGGAGCAGCTGCCGCATCCTGTCACAGTATGTCAACCGATGTGAGCAGCCGATATACGCCCTGTGTGCGCAGAACATAAATCACACCTAAAACATGCGATGTCTTCACTGCGAGACTATCACTTCACATGGTGTTAAGCTGTTAGTAGGGTTTTGATTGTGGTAGTAGTAACCCTGGTCCCCACAAAGCAGCAAGGCGTCTGCTGCACGCTGCAAGCTGGCTGCTGTGACCTTTCCTGCAATGCGACCTTCAGCCAACAGCCTCCTGCAAGCAGCACGGCACACATGTGCATGGGCTAACTTTGCCCCTGCTGCTCTGTTGGGCGCCAGCGCTGCTGGTCCCGCCCTTGCTTGTGCTAGCTACAGCAGTACTAGTTCTACAGCCACAGCAGCCTCGTGGGGTGACGTGATACGCTGTAAGCTGCAAGAAGGGATCAGGGGGCTGCAGCGTCAAAAGTGAGCAAAATAAGGATGTACAGCCCGCAGGATATCCATCAGAGCAGTCCCCTCTGGCACAGGCCTGCTGCTGTTTGTTTTCTTCTATTATGGTGTGTTGCGAGCAGCAGCTGCAGACAACGAGGCTTAAGCAAACTGCATTAGGTGTTTGTGTGTTTGGCGCTATGTGCAGGTACCCTGCAGAGCGGTTGCAGCCAGGAACTGTGTCACCCCAGCGGCAGGTGCCGGCACACATACCACGCCCTGCGTATGCAGTCAGCGGCAGCAAGCCTGGCCAGCTTGGCCTATCAAAGCAGCCAGAGATCCACAATGAACAGGTGGGCTGCAGTGTGTCACGCACAAGCAGCTGAGTTTCAGGGTCACCTCCCTGCTTGGGCCCTGAGCATGCAATTGCGGCAAGTGCTCTACTTGCTTGGGGAGCACTGACTGGGTACAGCTCCATATAGACACGTCATGCAAGTCTTGCCAAGCTACTTATTTGAATGCAGTTTGAATGGCACCGGGCAGTGTGCCATGCTTCCAAAGGCATGCACAACATGACCCTGGCCGCATGTCTGCCTGCCTGTCCTGCAGGGGGCAGCAGCAATGCGTGCTGTGAGCCAGCTGGCAGCTAGGGCACTGCAGCTAGCAGGCAGCCTAGTTCAGCCTGGTGTCACCACCGAGCAGCTAGATGCGGCGGTGCATGAGTTCATCGTTGCGCACGGCGCGTACCCGTCACCGCTGGGCTACCATGGCTTCCCCAAGAGCATCTGCACCTCAGTGAATGAGGTGGTGTGCCATGGCATACCAGACAGCAGGTGCGCGCAGCCTGTCCTTATGTATAGCGCTGTATCTGGCACTGCTTTTTTTGTCAAGGCTGCATGAACTGCAGTAGCTCTGCAGCGTGGCCGCAGCCTGCAGTGCGTCCTTTGTGAAAGCAGCAGCACTCCCATTGTGTTGTGTTGTCCTGCAGGCCGCTACGCGAAGGCGACATTGTCAACGTAGATGTGACAGCCTACCTCGGCGGTCACCATGGCGACACCAATGCAATGTTCTTTGTTGGTGGGTGCACGTGTGCCGTGGCAATTGCTGTGAGTGTGGTGATAGCACAGCCAGCTCCCACACTGCTCATGAACACTTGGCTCTGGCGCGCTATCGGTGAGGCTAGCCCCTGCACATGTGCAATACCTGTTGGTTCACTTTGAGGCTTTCATACTGCTCATACATTGCATGCTGCCAAAGATTGGTGGCCTTCCTTCTGCTGGCTGACTCTGCACGCCTGTGGGTGTCGCTTGTGCTTGCAGGAACGCCTTCAGCAGCTGCTGCTGAGCTAGTGGCCGTCACACAGCAGGCGCTGGATGCAGCCATGCAGCTGTGCGGGCCTGATGTGCCCTTCAGGGCCATTGGCCATGCCATTCACAGCATTGCTGACGCAGCAGGTGCGCTTTTTCAGATCTTGCTGCCAGTCTGGTGATCAGCGATGGTTTCATGCTCTGGCAGCCATCTGCGCGGCACCTGATCATCATGCAATAATTGCGCAAACTGTGATGCCTGGGGGTACGCAGCCATATGCAGCGGAACTAAGGCTCTTTCTGAGGAAGCTGCACTCAATCATCAAAGAACACTTTTTGGTGTCTTCGCACACACGAATGCTGCCTAGCTTCTTGTCCTGGTGTGCCGCCACATTTGCAGGTATGTCGGTGGTGAGGGAGTTTGTGGGCCACGGCATAGGCAAGGTCTTCCATGCAGCGCCGGCAGTGTTCCATCACCGCAACTGGCGTCCAGGCAGTATGGTGTTGGGGCAGACCTTTACCATCGAGCCCATCCTTACGCTCGGGGGCCGCAAGAACCGCACCTGGGCTGACGGCTGGACTGTGGTGACAGCTGACGGCAGCTTGACAGCGCAGTTCGAGCACACGGTGCTGGTGACGGAGGATGGCGTGGAGGTGCTGACGCGGCTGCCAGCTGGCCAGGGGCTGCAGCAGCAAGCTGCTGCTGGCGCGGTGCCAGCCTGACAGCCTGATGACGGTCATCTGCTGCAGGTGGCTTTTTAGTATCCTAGGCAAGCTTTGAGGTGTCGCACAGCTGCAGCCAGGTCCTGATGCAGTGAAGTGAGATGGGTTGATTGATTGGCACAGCGTTTTTTATGGCTGGGTGAGGATTGCTGCGGCGGTGGTGTGGTTGCTCGCTGCTGATGTGGCGCCAGGCATCATGTGACTTGATGCCATCTGGTGGTACCTGTCCGCACTCCTTGACTGCCGCAGAAGAAGATTAGCAGCAGATGTATAAAATCGTGGTGCTGACAGACGAGCCTTCAATGTCCTCACAACTTGTGCAGCAGCGTAGTCCAAGGCGTGCCAGTTATAATGGTGCCCAGCAGTGCAGGTGACTAGTGACTGTACCCCGCCTAAGCACCAGACCTGCTGTCTCACCATCTACTTGTTGTGGCCAGCGGAGGTCTCGGACTGTGTTTTATTATTGAGCATAGTCTGCCGTATCAACGAACGAGGAAACTTGTTGCTGCACGGACAAGCAAGAAGCTGCAGTGGCGAAGGTGCAGACCGGGAGGAGAAAAGGGCTGGCTCATTTGAAAGGGTGATCAAGTGGATGAAAGCTCGACTTTGGCGGAATCACCATCGGACAGCATGCTCTCGTCCCCTGATGTACTGGACAGTTCCTGCGCCTGAACAGCACAAATACCAATGCTTAATCCCATTGATTCGGTTCAGTCAGTGCTAGTGGGTGGTCTGGCAGCTGCACAATGCTCTGCGGCGGAGAAACTGCTGCCCTGCTGTCTTTGGGCTCACCTGCCGCCCTTGATCTTCAAGCGACAAGCTCATGGAGCACCAGAAGTCAAACATGTAGCGAAATTTGTTTGACTGCTACCTCAGGTTCAAGCATATAGCACCTATGCAGCTGCTGTAGCGTTGACAGTCGGCATGCAGCAGACTACTGCACTCTGTGACAACAGCTACTGCAAGGCACGTGCACTGCTGCCGCTGACGCCATATGTTATTGCTGCAGGTGGCATGCGCGCATGCCAAAAGCCGCTTGAGCACAACAGCAATGAGCAGCACAGGCAGTAAAGCAGGTGCGTGACAACTTGTCAACAGCACTGATGTGCTTCGAACAGCTTCACAAGTTGCTTGCCATTTGTACAGCAGAAGCAGGCTTGGCTCGAGTTGTTGGTTGTGATTGTCTCATATAGCTCCAAGCGTGCACCCAGGTTTCGGCTGCCCTGCTGTGATCACATGCTGCAGGGCCATCTGTGAGCAATCAGCAACAGAACAGCACTGCTACAGCCGCAGCCCAAGGCGATGGGCAACGTGAGCAGCCAAGCAGCTGGCATGCCAGCCACAGCAGCGGGTGCGTTCACAGCAGCAAGCAGCAGCAGTACTTCAGTACCCCCTGACCTGGGACAGACAGGTGCTGCTGCTGCAAGCGTTCCTGCAAGCAGCAATGGGGCTGCCAACGCCACAGGCGATTGGCTAGATCCCGCAGCAGCAACAGCAGATGTAGCTGCAGCAGCAGATGCCGCCGCACATGCTGACGGCAGCAATGCAGGACGCCATAAGCGGCGGTTGATGCAGCTTGAGGCCAAGCTGCAGCGTTACATGGATAGTGAGGACAGGCGCGTGAAGGAGCTCACTGAGGGCGTGCTGTATGAGCTGCTGCCTGCTGCGCTCAACGTGATGCTGCCAAACTGTGAGGACCCCTTGCAGGAACTGGACGCAGAGCGCTGCAGGGTGAGTGCAACGCAGTGAATGGGTTATATTGATGGCTTCTACAGTTGTGGCAGTCTCCTGTTCTGGTTCTGTGCTGGTGCATGTGCGCAGTTGGAGTGGCCGCCTATCCGCTCACATGCATTTCAGCAGTGCAAGTGCATTGGCAGCAGCTATGTCTGCCCAGAATATGTTGATGTTACTCTTCTAGAATACCAGCACCAGCAGGGGTTACATCAGCATGCTGCACACATCCTGGCACTGATGTCTGCATTACATCAACTTGCTGTCTGTGTACTGCTGTCTTCTGCTTCTTCTTCTTCTTCTGCAGGCTGTTGCTGGTGCAGCGCTGGCTGTGTCCTCGCTGATGAATGCACCACCGGGGTTTCTGGAGTTCCTGCTATGCATTCCGTGGCGGCAGCTGCCTCTGCTGTACCCAGCTACCAACCCAGCCTCAGGGCAGCAACCGCAGCAGCAGCAGCAGCAGCCGGGTAAGAAGCAGCAAGACCAGCCTCAGCAGCAGCAGGAGCAGCAGACCCCTGAGCAGCTGCTGTCACACCTGGCAGTTGACGAAAGAGAACGGCGTCTGCTGGTCAACATGTGCATCCATCCGCAGCTGATGCGGCCAGTTCTTGACTTCTTGTACAAGCCAGAGCATGCAGACAGCGTTCCTCCCCTGCTACGGCCACAGCAGCAGCAGCAGCAGCACCCTGAACAGCAGGGAACAGCAGCGCCATCAGCAGCAGACAGTGTGCGTGCTGCTGGGGGCACCTCTGGCTCTACTCCCACCAGCAGCAGCTGCATGGCAGATGCAAAGCTGTTAGACACAGTTGCAGCGCTGCTAGACGGCGCCACACCTCTGCACTGTGCAGCACTGCGTGGCAACCCCGCGCAGGTTGATCACCTGCTGTACTGCGGCGCGGACCCTACGCTGCGCAACGCTGCTGGGGAGCTTGCGCTGGAGCTGGTGCCTGTGTGTGGCAGCGTCAACAAGGCGACTAGGCGGCGTCAGTGTCACTGCCTGGGGCCTGTCGAGCAGGAGGTGCGGTTGCTGGGTGGGCTTCTTCTGGGTGGGCCGTGGGTGTGTACATGTGCAGTTGCAGCTGCTGAGCGCTGGCATCCCCCACAGCCTGTTTGAGGGGCTGTATTGTACACCAGCGTTGGGTTATGCCATCAGGAGGCAGATACACTGTACGTATGCATCGTGTGCGGTCACACGGCTGAGCTTGATGGTAGGCAAGCATCTTGTGCTGCTGGGTTTCTGTAGGTGTGGGAGTGCCGCAGCCGCGTCGCCCGCAACCTCATTGCGCGGCGCTGCCTGCTGGCGTTCCAGGTTGGGCTGCTGCGCTTCCTGTCGCTGGCCTGGCTGTGCCTGCTGGCGCTGCTGGGCCTGGCACTGCGCGACGCATCACTGCACAGGTAGGCATGCTGCGGCTTTGCTGCATGCGCAAGCAAGCTAGTTGCATCATTGCTGTGTCTGACCACATCCTGTGTTCAGATGTCGAAGGTTTTGTGCTTCACCAGGTGCATCAGCATACGTATGGCAGAGACATAGCAGGCTGATGCGTTGATGCCACATTGCTGGATGGCTTGTTGTTCACTGCCGCAGGCCCAAACTGCAAGCCCATGTGCAGCGGCGACATGCTCAGCGGCTGGCAGATGCTCATGCAGGCGCATGTGCGCTGCTGTCGCGCATGCGGCAGGAAGCTGCGCAGGGCCACGCACACCTCACAACAGCAAAGCAGCGGGCAGGCTACAGGCAGCACACAGCAGAGCCCCCGCAGTCCCGAAGAGCCAACAACAGCAGTGGCGCTGCCAGCAGCAGCATGAATAATGGCAATGCTGCTGGTGCAGGCGTCAGTAGTCCTCGGCAAGTGCAGGTTGCAGATCCCAGCCAGTCAGCTGAGAATGCAATGCAGCCGTGCAGTGCTGCTGCAGCTGCTGCTGCATGGCTTGCAGGAAGTGATGACAGCAGCTGCGCTGGGCAGGGTCTGCTGTTGGCCGACGCCAGAGCTGGCCAGGAGCCGCCTGCCCCTGCAACGCCGTCTGCTGCTGGAGAAGCAGCAGAGGGCCGGCCAAGGGGCAGCAGAGCTGCTGATGCATGCGGGGTGTGCGACCGGCAGTTGAACGGAGATGCAAACACTGTACAGGATGCACATACAGCTAGTGAGACCGAGCACAAGCAGCAGCTGGATAGTAGCAAGTCCGCTGGGTTGGCTGCCAGTCCCTTGCAGGACAGGCGCACCCCCAGCAGCAGCAGCAGCAGCAGTTCAGCAGCACAGGCTGTTGATGCAAGCAGTTGCTGCAGCCAAACTCAACCGCAGGCTGCTTGTACGCCACCGGACTGCACTGAGCTCGCGTTCAAGTGCTACGTGCGAGCGGTGCATGCCCTGCAAAGTTTGGACCTGCAAGGAGGGGTGCTGCCGCACCTACTGGCCGAGTGTGCACATGATATACTGGCAGCCAGTGGTGTGGGTAGTGCAGCAGCAGCAGCAGAGGGTAGTGGTGCTGAGTCACCTGCAGCTGCTGCAAGCACAGCAGAGACAGCAGGGCAGCAGCAACATCAGGCTCAGCAGGTCAAACAGCAGCCTGCCATGAATGGTCAGGCAAGCCAGCAAAAGCAGCAGCTGGTTGTGCTGGAAGATGAGCAGGCCGAGCTGTACTGCTGCTGGGCTGAAAGTGTACTGCTCAAGTTCAATGCCTGCAGCTGCCCAGGTTGCACCTCGCTGGCAGTACAAGCAATACGCATGGCACACATTGCTGCTGCTCGGCTGTTCGGACGGGTACAGAAGCTGCAGCAGCAGCATCCGCAGCGGTGGAGGGCTGTAGGTCAGGCGCTGAGCCGCGTTGTGTACGCACATATCGCGCTGCTGTGTCAGACTGAAGCGCGTGCTTCACCCAGCAAGGCTAGCCTAAGGCGTGCGCAGCAGTGCCTGCAGGAGTGGGATAGGCTGGCAGCTGCTGGGTTGGTGGGGCAGGCAGATGGTGACACAGGAGGAGCAGGGGACACACAGCTGGTGAGACAAGCTGGTGTCAAAGGCTTGGGATGGCTCTTGAGATGCTGCGGATGCGTGTTGATCAGCAAGACAGTGTGTTGCGCTTGTGTTTCGAGACTTCGTGATTGTGGCATCTATTCTCGCTTGTTGACGTTGTCTTGATGGACCTGCAGTGCATGCCTGCTAACTACCACCCAGATCATGCTGCTTATTGTTGGTAGCCCGCTTTGTTCTGCTGACACTGTGGCGGCTGCAACTGCAACTGTCCGCGTGCGTGTGCTGCAGGTTGATGCTCTGCGCATGTGGGCCAAGACAGCTGAGTCAGACCTAATCATTGCAGAGGCACTGCTAGGCAGCAGCCTAGGCCCCCTCACCACCCTCGCAGAGGCCCTGGCAGCAGCACTGATGCCACCACACATGCAGCAGGACGCTATCAGCAGCAGCAGCACTGGGGATGCTGGCAGTGCAGCTGGAGCAAGCGCAGGCAGTAGCAGCAGTAGCTGCCTGCCTGTGCTGGCTCGGCCCGTGTCGGCAGCGCTGCTGGACCAGCTGCAGGCGGCAAGGGGCTTGGCGACATGCATGTCACCTGCAGTGAAGCAGCTGGCGGCACAGGTGCGAGCGGCAGGTTTGCGTGGTGGTTGATAGTTGCAGCACATTGGTTGCAGCACTGCTGGAGTCTAGTTGCCTGTGCATGTGCAGTCACTTTGTCTGCATGCTGCAAGGGATGGGGTTTGCTGTCGCATTGGATCCTGGGTTGCACCTGTGTGCATTCATGCACTGGCTCCTCCTTCATTGCTGCCCTGTTTCCTACTGTACTACAGCTGCATTGTGCTGGCGTTCCTTCATCCGGCTTGCCCTGCTGGAGACGCTGATGCCCTGCGTGTTTGCCCTCATATCTGTCACCAACCAGTACCTTCTGCTTGTTGTTGCTTGTGCTGTTTGTGTGCGGCAGGTTGCCGATGCGACCGAGCGCGAGCTGTGCGCTGGGGCTCGCCTCAAGGAGCTGCTGGCAGCACGCAGCACACCCAGCAGCAGCCAAGGCGTGGCAGCACTGGCAGCCGCCATTGCAGCAGCAGCACCTTTCTCCAGCCTCTCAACTGACGTGGCAACTGCTCGTGCGCTGCATCAGCAGTGCTGCCAGCGCGTTGAAGCAGCAGCAAAGCTGCAGGATGTCGTAGAGCATGTGCTGCAGCTCACTAGCAGCGCTGCAGGCAGTGGTGCTGCAGGCAGCAGGGACAGTGGTGCGGCTGCTGCTGCTGCTGCTGGCGCTGGCTATGCCACGCTGCCGCTGCAGGGCTTTGATGCAGCGTGCTGGGAGCGCTGCGTGGCGATGCTTTATGCTGCTGTAGAGGAAGCCAAGGAGGCGCATGTCAGCGTACTCAAGGTGGGTCGCAGGCAGCACGGAGTGGCGGGACATCTAAGTGTGGTGCTTCGCTGGAAACGGATATGGTGCTGGTGCTTAGCAGGCAGCCGCAGGGTGCTGCAAAATGGTAGTGTGCTCCTCACAGATGCATGGGCAGCTCATCTACCATCGGCAGCTCACCTTTCTCTTGTGTGTTGCGCATGTTGTTTCCATGTTATGGCACAAATCGCCTCACTCGCTGACTGCTTGCTGACATGCCCTGCAGGCTCGCAAGCTGATGAAGGAGCTGCAAGCGCAGCTCGCCGCAGCAGATGCAGCAGCAGCACTGGATGCCTGCATGGCGCGCCGCCCCTGCGGCAGCGCAGCGCTCAAGGCAGCCATCTCAAAAGCAGAAGCGGCAGCATCAGCCATTGCTGGCGCTGCATCCCTCAACAGCAGTGGTGCGGCCAGCGCTGCATCTGCTGCGCATGGCAGCATGGCCAGCAGTAGCAGCAGTGCCGCATGCGGCAGCACTGCTGCTGGCTGTGCGGCGTTCAGCGAAGCACTTGTGTGCAGGCTGCAGGCAGGCAAGAAGCGGCTGGAGGTTGAGCGTGCCTCTGAGGCGCTGCACAAAGCATCACTGCTGTACAAGGGCGTGGGCGATTTGCCGAAGCTGGAGGCAGCCATCCTGAATGCGCGCAAGGTGAGGGACAGCAGATGCCCAGGACCAATCGGCACACCCGGCAAGTTGCGTTGATGCATGCTTGGTTGGTTTAAGGTCCAGTAACCAAACATCAAGCTCCCACACTGTCGTATCACCAACTATCTTGGCATCTGTCAACGATTTGTTGACGCATGTTGCTGTTCTGCCGCCAGGTTGGTGCCGAGGAGTTGGCGCCAGAGGAGTACAAGGCAGCCAGCGAGCTGCGTGCACGCCTCACGTCAGCCGCACGCGTCAAGCAGCAGCTGGATGCTGCGCTGCGGGGCCTGGGCTCAGGACGGCAGCTGGACGAGGCAGCAGAGCCAGTGGAGGCGGCTATCAAGGAGGCGGCACGGTGAGCAGGGCGTGTTGGCTGGGGTTGCTGCGGCAGCAGGTCTGGCAGCGCCTGCACTGTGGCGTGGATTGGTCAATTCACTACCGGCACTGGCAATGTTTGCTGTAGTCAGCTCTTGACATGCCCAAGCAAACAACCTTTGCCTGTGTTGCTCACCCCCTGCCTGGTTTTGCGACTTTTGGCATATGCAGCTGGGAGGAGCTGCTGCCTGGTGAGGCCAGCCGTGCCGCAGACGCGCTGGAAGCATGGCGCACCAGCAGCGCCTGCGAAGCAAAGCTCAACAGGGCCCTGCGCGACGGCTGCAGCAGCGGGCAGCTCTCGCGGCTCATCACAGAAGCAGCAGCAGCAGGCGTCAAAGTGGCTGCAGCGCGCCGCATGCTCAAGCTGCAGCAGCTGCTAGAAGCAGCAATGGCGGCAGCGGACGAGGCCACTGGCGCTAGCAGCAGCCAGTACAGTGCGTTAGCTGCCAAGCTGGAAGCAGCCGAACAAGGCGGTGTTGCTGCGGTTGTGCTGGAGCCTGCAAGGCGGCTGCTGCAGCGGCTGGCAGCGCATGAGGCTCGCCAGGCGCTGGAAGCCGCACTGAAGCCGCACAGTGACTGGTCGGCAAACACGCACATTGCGGCGCTGCGTGTTGCGCTTGATAAGGCTGAGGACGTGCTGGGGGTGCCAGCGCAGGAGCTGGCAGAGCAGCAGCAGCAGCATGGTGAGGAGGCAGTGCAGGAGCCAATGGGTGCTGACGGGGAACAGCAGCAGCAGCAAGACGCTGATGATGCTGGAGCTGCAAGCAGCACTGGCGCTGAGGGTTCTGCATCACAGGCAGCAGATGCCTCTGTTGCTGCTGCAGTAACAGCAGAACCAGCAGCAGCTGCAGCTGAGCCTGCTGCTGATGAGGCCAAGCAGCGCGATCAGGAGCAGCAGCAGCTGCAGCAGCAAGATCAGCAGCAGCAGCAGCAGCAGCACACTGGGCCAGGGTCAGCCAGCAAGTTGTCCAAAGCAGGCAGCGTCAGCAGCAGCATGCATCGCACAGACAGCACCGCCAGCTCAGTCAGTGACATGCCTAGTGCTGCTGCTGCTGGCTCTGGTCTGGGTTCTGGCCAGCGCGTGTGCACACAGGAGGGCAGTGTGAGCAGCAGTGATGTTGGTGCTGCCGTAGCTGAGCTGGCAGTGAGGGCGTGGCAGCTGCTGCAGCAGCACACGCAGCAGCTGGAGGCGATTGATAGGGAGCGGGCAGAGCAGGAGCGCGCCAGGAAGGAGCTCAAGGAGGTGAGAGCACTTGGCGCAACTGAAGGCTGTTACAGCTGTGCTTTCTTTGTATTCAACTGAAGGCTGTTACAGCTGTGCTTTCTTTGTATTCAACTGAAGGCTGTTACAGCTGTGCTTTCTTTGTATTCAACTGAAGGCTGTTACAGCTGTGCTTTCTTTGTATTCAAATCCTTGTGTCAAAAGGTATGTGTGGACGGTTTGTCCATATGGTTGCTGCAACGGTTGGCACCTTGGTCTTGGGGTTCAGCATGTTGGGCTTGGCTAAGATGCAGCAAGTTGCCTCCAGAGGCTCTGCCAACAAACAAGAATGGTGTACTGCTTGTTTGTGTGAGTCTCCGGTGGCTTCCTGTATGCTGCCGCCCACCTTCTGCTGCTCACATAGCTGTTGCTGTGCTCGCCCTGCTGTTGCTGTGTGCCTGCAGCGTGAGCGCCAGGAGCGTGCTAAGGCTGAGGCAGAGCGGGTGGAGAAGGGCAAGCAAGACCGGGAGAGGGCAGCAGCAGAGCGCCGCCAGGCACGCGCCAAGGCAGCAGCAGAGCGCAGCAAGAGCCTGGCAGTTGTGTGGGGCAGCTCCACAGCAGGCTCAGCAGGCAGCAGCAATGCGGCTATTGCAGCCGGCAGCAGCAGCAGTGGTGGCGGCAGAGGTAACCGTGCTGGGAAGCGGGATGCTGCTGGTGGCGGCAGCAGCAAGCGCAGGACGGGTGGCATTGGCTCGCCAGGGAGTGGGGCAGCTGCACAGCAGCAGCAGCAGCAGCAGCAGCGGTCGGCAACGCCTGTGGATGGCGCAGCAGGCGCCAGCAGCAGCAGCACTGCCAGGCCAGCATCAGCACCTGGAGCAGCACGTTCAGCAGGCAGCAAAGCTGGCGCGAAGCCGTCAACAGGTGCTGTTTGTAGTGCTGCATCACCACCCGCAGCAGCAGTGGCCACGGCAGCAGGGTGTGGTCCTGAGCACATGCGCAGCGACAGCTACGACATGCTGGGAGATGTCAGCAGCAAAGTGCTGGCACTGCTGGACTTGCATGATCATGAACACACCAATGCAGAAACACCCGCAGCAGCAGCACTCCCTCCGCCTTGGCAGCAGCAGCGGGTACACTCCCCGCTGGATGACCCGGAGCTATCAACACCACAGCAGAGGAGGTTGGGCCTGACTGCATCACCCTCTGGGCTGTCTGCAGCGCCAGGCCGCGGTGCAGCTGCTGCTGCAGTGAGCACTTCAGGCTTGGAGGGGCTTGACCTTGCTGGCGTGCATTGGCAACGGCCTACACAGCAGCAAGCCAGCAACTGGCTGGCCTTGAGCCCAACCGCAGCAGCAGCAGCAGCAGGAGACCGCGGTGACGCGTGCCACCAAAACCAGCGGCAGCAGCTGATGCAAAGCAGCAGCAGCAGCAGTGGTCAGGCAGTGGCCGCAGGCTTAGGTTTCATGGACCTTGGCGGAGGTGCTGCTGCTGCTGGTGCCAGCAGTGGTGTGCCAGCGGCTGCAGCATCGTCAAGTTCTGGAGGTGGCGGCATCTGGGGCTCTGCCCTGGGTTTAGGGCTTGACAGTAGCACTGCACTGCCTCCGCTTGGCCCCAAGGGCCCATCCCTGCACCTTGGGGCACAACGGCTGGGCTGCATGCACAGGAGCAACACCGAAGATGGTGGCAGCAGCAGCTTAGACGAGCAGTTTGGGCTTGCAGGCAGGCAGCTGCGTGGCAGTTTGGAGTACCCTGTCTCTGGCAGGCTGTCACCGCATATGCCTGCAGGGGGTGAGGCCAGCTCAGCACTACACGGCTTCAATCAGCAGCAGCAGCAGCAGCAGCAGCAGCATGCGGCGCTACTGCTTCAGCAGCAGCAGCTGTCACCCGGGCATCACGCGCCGCCACAGCAGCACTTAGGTGGGCTGCTGCAGCTGCCGCTGGGCAGTAGTGATAACTACGCTGGGGATTACAGCACAGCAGCTGGTGATCTGGCGATGCTGAGTCGATCTAGCAGCTCTAGTAGCGCACCCTCGTTGGGTGGACTTGGGCTCAACCTGGCAGGGCAAGCGGCCAGCAGCAGCAGCAGGCTGGGGTGGGGGCCTGCACCTGCTCAGCAGCTTACTGCGCAGCCTACACCTGGTATGATAGCAGCAGCTGCTGCTGCAGCTGCCGCAGCAGCGATGTCTGGAGCCCAGCAGCAGCAGCACCTGCAGTTCCTGCAAGCGCAGCAGCAGCAGCAGCACCAGCAGTTGCAGCTGCTGCAGCTCCAGCAGCATCTCCAGCTACAGGAGCAGCAGCAGGCTGCTGCAGCACTGATGGGCCAGCACAACTTGACTGCATATGGCGCTGCTGGCATGACTAGCATGGGCCACGGCTTGCAACAGACACAGATGCCAGCAGCAGCAGCAGCAGCAGCAGGTGCTGGGTCACTAGGTGGCATGCTGCTGCCAAGCAGCTCCACAGGCATGGCAGCACAAGGTGTGGGGCACTTCAGCAGCAGCTTTGCCTTTGGCGCCCCAGGCCTGTCAGCTTTTGCGCCACTGGCAGCTGGCACCAACCCGGCTAGCAGCACTGCAGCAACGTTCGGAGGCAGGAATTCGGAGCCGGGCACTGCTGCTGCTGCTGCAGCGGCAGGGGAGCGCAGTGGGGCCGCAGGAGCTGGCAGCGCTGGCAGCAGCAACGAGCAGCAGCAGCAGCAGGCCGTGTATGATGCGCTTGCGCAGCTGCCTGATGATCTAGGCTTTTCTCCACCATCACCTGGGCCTGCTGGCAGGCTGGCTGGGAGAGGCAGGAAGTGAAGTTGGTCTTCTTCCTGACCGGTGCACAGCAAGCGTCTTCACCAACACAGGGTGGCGGCTCAGGAGCAGCTGTGTTAGCTGTGTATCAGGTGAAAGTCGGTGTATTGCACACTGTTCTAGAAAGCAGGCATGTGGTGATGGTGCTGGGCTGTGCTGTGTAGCCAGGTGTTTGGTGAGACTGGGTCGTGAAAGGGTGGCTGCGAGCAGCACTGCAATATCTGCCACTGGTGGCTGTAGAGAGTAGCACTGAGACTCTCAGTGCTGCGGCAACAGCAATGCCGGTGCTGGGGTTGCATGTGGTGATGATCACAGACTTGTGTGACGGGGTAAAGGACCTGTTGTACAGGATACAGTGTAGTACCAACGTTCTGCACAGGTGGAGTCTTCCTTACAGCAGGCTGCTGCCTTTCAGGTTTTGTTTGGACCATAGCAGCAAGGAGACCATTTGCTGAGTATTGATGGTGGTGCATCATGCATGCATGTGCCTTTTACAGTGGTGCCTGAGCTGTTGTACAGGATACAGTATAGCACCAGCATTGTGCACAGTCAAGTCTTTTTCCATAGTGGGATGCCTGCCTTTCAATCGCGTTTGAAAGCTACGGGCGATGAGCTCATCTGCTCAGTATCCATATCTGCTCAGTATCAATGCATGGTGATGCACGCATGCATGCATGCATGCATGCATATGTGGTATGTGCATGTGGCGGGCCAGTGATCTGTTGCAGTGCGTACCCTTCTGGCACTGCATGTGACCGTGTGCAAGAGCATACATGCAGGATGCACAAGACCGCTTAGTGGGCTGAGTTGGACCAGTCTGTGTGTCGACACGTCTACAATGACCTGCTGTTCTTTTTAGTTGCACCTGCTGAGTGTTTTTACTGCACAGGCCATCACCAGCAGTTGTGAAAATCTTGTAGCACGCTAGCAGGACAAGACATTCAGTAACATTCTACCCCTGCAGTTGTGGCAGACCAATTGCATGTTTCTCTGCACGTTGTGCAATGAGGCTTGAGCCCCCAAGAGTCTCGCCGTCAATCTCCTGCATGTGCTGCCAGCAGGAGTGAGTGTCACAGCTGGGATGCTCATCATCATCATCATGTTACCCATTAAGCCATAGCATCAACGCCATCAAGTGGGATGCTGTGTCAACTATCTGGCTGTTTTATTGGCTGCTTTGCTGAAGCCCCTGCACTTTAAACAGATTTGCAGACTCGCAATGTGACGGTCCGGGGACACCCCGACTGCGGATGGATTCCTACTTGCAGTAAACAATGTTGCAGTTACAAGCATGCGCGTGCACGTGGGGTGGCATGACAAACCCTAAGTTTGTACTGTGCACCTGCTGCACCGGCGTACTATACCTGCAATCCTTTATACCAAGGTTTGCTTATATGCAACATATTATATGCAATACAGCGTGTCCTGCTTGTGGTCAGAATGTTGAGTCTTTGTCATCATCATCATCAGCATCATGTTGCCCATTCAAGCCATAGCATCAACGCCATCGGCCCCGCGCCCCCCCGGGGCGGAAGAAAGAGGGAGCACCGCTCCATTATGTTTGCTACTATTACGCACATCCCAAGCTTTCACAAGATACGCAGCAATGCTCCTAGACACCAGTCGGCAAACCCCCTTGCTACCCCAAACATCATCAGAAACAAAACGCAACAACTTGGTCGATGCATCAGTCAATGACAATACATTGCGCAATTTTCCAGCGCCATCAGCAACTGTCTGCTGCACAACAGACCGAATCTCATCCAACATAGTATCTCTTTGAGCAGAAGTTGCAGGAAATCAAACATCAGATGTGACAAAGACTCAACATTCTGACCACAAGCAGGACATGCTGTATTAGAATCAGCTCTGCTGCCGCCATAACGACTGGTACGCTCATGCACGCAAAGACAGCCCATTCGAACACGCATCAGCAACTCAATACCACGCGTTGGCGCACCAGAACACAAAAAGGGCCTAGCCCTTTTAAAACGCATGGCATCAGCATGTGTAGGGTGCACATGCGTGATGTAACGGCTCAAAGTAGAGTGCCGCAGTGATTCACAAAACAATTGTGTCTGCATGCAGCTTCCTGACCTGACGGTTGATGTGATTCTTGCACGCATTAGCTCGATCAGCCGCCGCCTCAACATCCACACCATACTTGCAAAGCAAACTCTGCACATACTTATGCCAAGGTGTCACTGCAACAGCACCACTAGGGCGCTTCCACTCAGCTGAGAAAACCTGACGTGGCAAACGCGAATTCTGCATACGCTGGACCCTAAAGTAATACTCCATCGCCCTCTGATGAAGCCACATGCGCAATGGCTTCACACCCCATTCAGCCAGAACAAGTGAAGTGCAAGGGCACTCCTTGCCACAACGCATTGAGCACTTGATGATGTCAGTCTGCACTTTGTCAATCTGTTGCAGTTGCCTTGCAGTTGACGGAAACCAGACCTCACTGCCATATTCAACAATCGGGCGAACGCATGTAAGCAGAATGATACGCTTTACTTCCACGCTGATGGGCCCGCTCTTCCAAACTGGCATGAGCCCACCCTTCACACGATGCACTTTTGCCAACATCTTTTCAAAGTGCGTATTCCAGTTGCAGGCATTGTTGAACCACAGGCCAAGGTAGCAGTACTCTGATACAACAGGCACAGGCACACCATTCCAAATGATGCCAGAGTCAGCCAACTGGCCAACTGGCAGTCGGTTGACCGTCGTGCTGTGTGCGCAAGCCGCAGTCATCATTCAAAACGCATCATCCACGTGTCATTATTACACTAGAGTTGTCGTATCTCAGCATTGTGTTGGTTAGGCAAGTGCTCTGCCACTGGCAGCCAACGGTGGGCAGGTGTGACGCGTGCAGACTGCCGGGCAAAGCTGGCGTCATTGCGGCAGGCTCAATGGAATACTATGGCCCAGCGTGGTTTCTCTGTTCTGGGATCTGTAACATTCATTAGGCTCAGGGCAAGAGTGAGACACGACACCTTTTGTAATGATTGACAAATGTAAAGTCACAGAGCACCAGGTACAGCCGCCAGCAACGTGCATACGCCACACGTCAATGAGTCACTCAGCAGCTGCACGCTCTGTACTACAGCCTGTAGTCGACTCGGAGTCGACTCGGAGTCGATTGACATTGCCCAATGAGCCTGTCATTGGCTCCCCAAAAGGGTGATGTTTCCTTCGTGTAAAATCCAAAATGTGACAAACAGCACCGCACCATGGCCAGTAGCACAAAACTTATGTGCTAGGGGGTCAGGGTTAAGGAGCTGAGCTGGCCAGTAGCACAGAGGCTGGCCAGTAGCACAGAGGCTACATTTGCTTGCAGACGCGAATATATTAAACGGACACACAAGGCGTGCTCATTCACTCAACTGCTGTGGCATGCGCAGCATCAGCTGCACCACCCGTGAATGATTATCCGGCTGCACATCAACCTCTCCAATGCATATGAATCCGTGCCGCTGGTACCAGGGCACCAAACAATCCTCAATTGCTTCTAGATACAGCGGCAGCTGCTGCTTGTCTGCATCTGCAGTGACAGCTTGTAATACGGCTGTACCAAGGCCTTGATGTTGGTGCTGCGGCTGCGTTGCAATCACAATGAGTTTGAGGTAGCTGCCAACAACACCTGCTGCCTTGACTGCTGCTGCTCCTTCGCTGTTCATCCTGTCGACGAGGGATAATAGCTTAGGGAGGCTCAACAGCGGCAGCACACGCAGCATGTGCATCAGACCTGGCAAGATGCTGCAGACAATGCTGAAGCTGACTTCGTTGTCGAGTGCGTAGGACTGTTCGCTGGTGTACACAATCGCTGCAGAGCGGCAGTCTTGCAAGTGGTACAGCAGCTGGGCGTCCCTGAATCTGTCCAGATATACTCTGCTCATTCCTTCTAGCAGACGTGGTTCATTGCCTGGCTTGACTCCAAATACACGTTGGATGTATGCATCTCTTGAAAAGGCGCTGCCAATAGTGCTAATGCAAGCCGCTGTCACCTGCTTGTCTGCTGCTGGCGAAGTTTTCATGATACATCCTCTGACTGGTGTAGCCGCCTGGTGTGCATCAGAAAAGTGGCGTTGAAAGGCCTCGATCTGCGCCATTGAAAAACTTATCCTCCCTGCAGTGCTGCCAAAAGACTGCTGCTGCGACTGCTGCTGCTGCTGCGGCGGCTGATTCCTGGTGCGGTAGCGGCTACAAGATAGCTCTGGGGACGAGAAACGCCACAGATACAGAAACCAACTGATTTCAGTGATGACGAGAGACGGGAGACATTGCAAGCGTGTGCCTGTCAAGCGGCTGTCGAGCTTTACTTTCCGGGTGAACAGGTCACGGTCACTGGCAGCCACACATGCTCGGCACGAAATCATACAACATCATGTTAAAAGCATTTTTAGTTAATCAAAGCGTACGATTGCCACCGACAGGCTGTTGATTTGAGTCATAAGGGTTACACACGCCGGGCACTGACACTGAGGGTTTCTGGGCGAATGCGGCAAGCTGCGTGCAGGTGATACAGCAGGCTATTATTATTATTATTAATATTATTATTGTATAACAAGCCGTGTTGCTCTTGGTCATAGCCCATGGGGCTCTCGTGAACTCCCCGGCTAATCAAGGCTCGCTCTCGCTGCTGTCTGGCTGACCGCGAGATACCCGAGTTGTAACAGCCTCTGGATCTGGTTTAAAGCAGCTGCAAGCAGGAATCGAGGGCGGAATGCTTTCAACAAACCTCTGGTGATCAAGCAGCAAAGGTTTGTTGTGCTAATGATGCTGAACGTCCTGATTGTTGTTGCTCTCGCTCCTATTGTTTGAAATACACGGAGGTTGCATCTGCTTGACATGCTGCAGCTGCTGCCCCCTCCTGGCTGGTACTGTAACTTGGTTGCTGCTGGTGTTTGCTGCTGCTACCTGCTCGCTGCACAGGCGCCTAAGTGCTTCAGCAACAAGCATGGACCACACCTCTGCAGATGCAGCTCTGCTGAGGTACTTGGCAAGTGCAGCTGCAGGCAGTAAACGGCTGTGCTGCTGTTGCAAGCTGCAAACAGAAAGTCGTGTATAGACCACCTTGCCCACAGCTAGTCTGCAACCACCTCCACTAGCATCTTGTTCAAATGCAGCACCAACAGCAGCTGGATGGCCGCGTACAGTTCTGTGCCAACCCCTCAGTGGCGCAGGCTGACCAGCAGCAGCAACAGCAAGCAGACGACAGCTTTGATGAATTTCTCAGACAGCATTACAGTGACCTACCGTCGCAGCAGCAGCTGTCCATGCAAGGCAGCTTTAACCAGCATCCTCTGCAGCAACAGATTCGGCCTGCACCAGCGCACCAGCAGCAGGGACAGCAGGTGCAAGCGATTGCCATGGCAGATGCGATATGGGGCATGATGTTCGGTGGTGTGCCTGGCATTCCGCCAGCAGATCCACCGGCGTCAGTGCAGCAGATGCCGCAGCAGGCTGGGCCGTTGCATACCCATCAGCAGCCAACGGCTGTTCAGCAGCAGCAACAGCAGCAGGGGCCTCCAGGACCTGAAGATCTGGAAGCTGCTGCTGAAATCTTCTTCCATGGTGGAGGGGTAGAGGGCATGCTCCAGCAGCAGCAGCAGCCCCATCAGCATGTGCCTGGGCACCATGAGCTCCAGCAGCAGCAGCAGCAACACCAACAGCAGCAAGCACCTGCGAAACAGCAGTATGCGCAGCAGCAGCAGCAGCAGCAGCAGGCTGTGCCTGGGCCATATGAATTTGGTCAGCAGCAACAGAAGCAACAGACACCTGGGTACCATGCAACCTGGGATCAACAGCAGGGGACTGGGTACCAGCAGGTTACGCAGCAGCAGCAGGCTGCGCAAGGTGCCTGTCGCTTCAGCCCCACGTTGCTGGAATCACTGCACCGCAACAGCGGCAGGAGCTCAGCAGGAGCAAGCTTGCAACAGCTGCTGCGGCAGCAGCAGCTGCAACAGCAGCAGCAAGAGTGTCACCAGCAGCAGCAGCAAGAGTGTCAGCAGCAGCAGCAGTCAGGTGGACAGGACAGCACCCAGCCAGGCAGTAAGAGGAAGAAGCCTGCCGCCAAGGCTCCCCGCCGGCGGGTGACGTCAACTGCAGCGGCTGCTGCTGCAACTGCTGCTCCAGCTGCTGCTGCTGCTGCTGCTGGCACTCCTGGTGACGATGATGGGGATGGATGGTCATCAGACGGCGATGACGATGGTGCGCGCCGCAGACAGCGGAAACAACCTCGCAAAAGCCGCAAACCCACAGCAGGTGGCATGGCCGGCAAGAGCAACAACAACGCTCGTGGCAAGGCTGGGGGCAGGAGTCGGCGTGCAGCAGCAGCAACAGGCAGCACCAAAGAAGATGCAGCCGCAGCAGACGCTGCTGCAGGTGCAGACGCTGAAGCAGATGTACCTGCTGCTGGGTCTGTCGATGGCGTTGGCGGTGGCGCAGCTGCAGCAGCAGAGGGCAGCGGCGCAGATGGTGGGCAGGGCCGCAGCAGCAGTGGCGGCTTCAGCATCAAGAAGCCACCAGCAAACGCCTCTGTGGAGCAGCTTGAGGCGTACTGGAGCACCCTCATGTACTACAAGCACCCCAGCAACCTCAACGATATGACCAGGAAGAAGTATGACCTGGTGCTTAGGGACCTGTGCAAGCTGGTGTTCCAGAACAGCGTCTGCGCTCACAATGTGTTCAGGGAGTCTGAGCGTGTGTCAATCAAGAAGCACCAGGCGCAGTTTGCCGTCGTCTTCATGGACGCTATGGGTGAGATGCGCTTCTCGCTGTCGCCAGACTGGGCCGCAGATGAGGCTATCAGCGAGCACGTGGAGGGGCTGCTGCAGCTCATGAGGCAGCAGTTCTACGATGCTGAAGCAGGTGACAAGAACATCACCCCCAGCATGCCGGAGCCGCAGCAGCGCGTGCCTCCCCCGCTGGGTCTGCACCCGTTTGGAGACTTGCTGGGCCACAAAGCGCTGAGGACAGGCGTATACAGCATCCAGCAGATGTTTGGTGCGGACTATCGGGCGGCACTGCAGTCTGCTGCAGGTGAGGGTCCCATGTATTGGTTAGTACGGTGGTTCTGGCAGCCTGCCACATGACGAGCAGTGTATGCTGCGTAGCAGAAGGCCATTGGGAATGTGAACTCTGCTACCAGCAGCGCTCTGCTTGAAGCATGTGTAGGCGTGGTGTGCTGCATGCCCTGGCAACCCTAGCAAAGCACATCAGCATGTTCTGCATAAACTGCCAGCTCTTGTTCATGCGACAACACTCATAGCTTGCGCAGCAGCCGACCCCGCTACAAAGGATTCACAACAGCTGTATTTGCTTTTCCCGCACTTGCGCAGATATGGCCAAGCAGGCAGGGCAAACAGGAGCAGCAACAGCAGCAGCAGCAGCAGTGGCGGAGGAGCAAGCAGGAGCAGCGCAGCTGAGTGGACGGGGCAGCAGCATCCGCCTCCACTCCGGCCCAGGCTCCAGCACCACTGTTTGCCCGGCAGGTTGCAGTCTGTGCAGCAATGCACGAGCAGCTTACCGTGTGGAGCGGCCACTGCCAGCTGTTGCGGTCAGCTCGTGGAATACGCGTCAGCTGGAGACACAGCTGCACCGCTTCATGGAGCTGGCAGCTCAGGGTGATGTGCCCAGCGGCTGCAGCATGGAGGAGCTGCTCGCGTACATTGACAAGGCGCTGAAGCTGGGGGACGCAGCTGAGATAGGCAGGCCTAAGAAACCAGCAGCAGTAGCAGCAGCGGCTGTCAACGACCCCGCTGCTGTGCCTGCAGCAGCAGCTGCAAGCCAAGGTCCTGCTGCTATGGCAGGTCCCAGCTCTACTGCAGCAGCAGCTGCTGGTGGCAAGCATGCTGCTGGGCATGGGGCAACAGCTGCCACATTGAATGGCGGCAGCAGCAAGTGCCCGCCTGTTGCACAAGTGCCGTCAGCAGGTGCGCAGGAGTCTCTCCTCAGCCAGCTTGCAGCCAAGGCAGCAGCTACTGCCATGGCTAGGGGTGGCGCAGGTAGAACTCCTGCTGGCGCCCAAACGCAGCCAGCCGCCTCTCAGCAGCAGCAGCAGCAGGCAGGCCGAGTGCAGCAACAGCAGCAGCAACAGGCAGGCCACCCCGCAACGCAGCAGCAGCAGCCCAGTGTGCTGCCAAGGCAGCAGCAACAGTCAAGCTTCACAGCAGCGCAGCAGCAGCAGCAGTCAAGTTTCACCGCAACGCAACAGCAGCAGACGCAGCAGCAGCCAGGCTTCACCGCAGCGCAGCAGCAGCAGTCAGGCTTCACCGCAACGCAGCAGCAGCAGTCAGGCTTCACTGCAGCGCAGCAGCAGCAGCAGCCAGGCTTCACCGCAACGCAGCAGCAGCAGCAGGCACGCATTCCTGCAGTGCAGCAGCAGCAGCCAGGCTTCACCGCAGCGCAGCAGCAGCAGCCAGGCTTCACCGCAACGCAGCAGCAGCAGTCAGGCTTCACCGCAGCGCAGCAGCAGCAGCAGCCAGGCTTGCTAGCCAGTGAGCTGCTGCAGCAGCAGCAGGCACGCATTCCCGCAGTGCAGCAGCAGCAGCCAGGCTTCACCGCAGCGCAGCAGCAGGCAAGCTTGCTGCTCAACGAACTGCTGTCGCAGCCGCAGGCAGGCTCGTTGCTCAACGAACTGCTGTTGCAGCCGCAGGCAGGCTCGTTGCTCAACGAACTGCTGTCGCAGCCGCAGGCAGGCTCGTTGCTCAATGAACTGCTGTCGCAGCCGCAGGCAGGCTCGTTGCTCCACGAACTGCTGTCGCAGCCGCAGGCAGGCTCGTTGCTCAACGAACTGCTGTCGCAGCTGCAGGCAGGCTCGTTGCTCAACGAGCTGCAGCAGCAGGCACGCATTCCAGCAATGCAGCAGCAGCAGGCAGGCTTCACCACAGCGCAGCAGCAGCAGCAGTCAGGCGTGCTGGTCAATGATCTGCTGCAGCCAACTGAGCGCGTGTAGCAGCAGCAGCAGCAGCAGGAGTCGGGCTTGCTGGGTGGTGGATGCCTGCAGCCAGGCCTGGGCGGTGCCACAGATCAAGGCCTGGAGCCGATGTTAACTGCAACACCAAGCTATGCACAGTGCTTCAGCAGCCACTACGCCAGGTACGACTGTAGTCCGTATGCTGATGTGATAGCGTCAGTGACGCGTCTGTGAGTGCATAGTTTCAGGGGTTGTGATCCGCGTATGCTTTCAACTTCGACTAAACATGCCACCGTGTGTTTAGGCCAGAATTGCCTCATGCCCCTGCTGTTGTTGTTGTGTTTGCACCTGTGCTTGAAATGTGTGAATGCAAGGCAGCTTCAAATGTCGCGTTCAGTTTTGAATTACACTGCGGGCAGTTCTGCACAAGCCGCCATGCCGTGGCTGCCACCAGGATTTTCGACCCTTCACGCTGGTTTCGTATTCAGCATGTACTATCGTCCATTGCTTTGGTGTATGCAGGCGCCAGCATGCAGCGTATGACGCACAGTGGCAGATTTGGCTATGCGACAGCTGAACAACATGGGCTAGGCTCTGCTGCAGCTGCAGTCAACGTAGCAGGGTGTGCAGGAGGTGTGCCAGCAGCGCCAGCAGCAGTGGATGCTCAGCAGTCTCCGCTACTTTGGGGTGGGCAGCCAACCCCTCCACATGACAACGTGTCATCTAGCGCCGACAGCCCTGCAGCGCCAGCAGCAGTGGACGACAGCCCTGCAGCACCACACGTGACCCTGGTGGAGTTAGCGAGGAGGTCCAAGGGGGGCTACCTGGGTAGCCTGTCCCGTCAGTTTGATTCACATGTGGTGCCGCTAGAAAGTGCAGCCACGTGCAGTGCCACGTGCATTGCCGTGCATTGGCCACATGTGATGCACCAGCTGCACCTCTAGCACATGCCCCTGATGCGTGTTGGGTGGTGTATGGGGGACCTCACCCACTGTGAATGCAGCAGCACTCACTGTGCCAAGCCGCATGTCCTCTCGCACTGCAACAGCACACACTGTGCCAACGCGTGGTATTGAGTTGCTGATGCGTGTTCGAATGGGCTGTCTTTGCGTGCATGAGCGTACCAGTCGTTATGGTGGCAGCAGAGCTGATTCTAACACAGCATGTCCTGCTTGTGGTCAGGGTGTTGAGTCTTTGTCACATCTGATGTTTGATTGTCCCGCTATTTCTGCTCAGAGGGATACTATGCTTGATGAAATTCGGTCTGTTTTGCGTGATGTTGCTGGCGGCGCTGAAAAATTGCGCAATGTGTTGTCGTTGACTGATGCATCCACCAAGTTGTTGCGTTTTTTTTCTGATGATATTTGGGGTAGTAGGGGGGTGTGCCGAGTGATATCTAGGAGCATTGCTGAGTATCTTGTCCAAGCTTGGGATGTGCGTAATATTTGCAAACACAATGGAGCAGTGCTCCCTCTTTCTTCCGCTCCTGAGGGGTGCGGGGCCGATGGCGTTGATGCTATGGCTTAATGGGTAACATGATGATGATGATGACACTGTGCCAAGCCGCATGTCTTCCTATACACCAGCAGCACACACTGTGCCAAGCCGCATGTCTTCCTGCACACCAGCAGCGCATACTGTGCCAAGCCGCATGTCCTCCTGCACACCAGCAGCGCATACTGTGCCAAGCCGCATGTCCTCCTGCACACCAGCAGCGCACACTGTGCCGCATGTCCACTTGCACTTGAACACCACCCGCTGTGCCAAGCCGCGTGTCTTCCAGTACACCAGCAGCACCCACTGTGCCAAGCCGCATGTCCTCCTGCACACCCTCAAAGGCTTTCCTGTGAATCACACAAACCAGGACAACTGCGTGCAAGTGCTGCCAGCAGTGCTGCACCGCATAAGTTGGAAAGTCTGGGCAAATGCGTGTAGCTGCTGCACCGCATGCATGAGAAAGCCGCCGACAAAACAAGGTCCAGCACCACGGCACAGGCTGCCTAGCGTGGTAGCACAAACTCACAACCTGTTGTACTGCACGCGGGAGCAGATGCTGCATGCTGCCATAATGCGAAACACAAAATGTGTACCAAAACTAGTCACAACAACATCATTCATTCTCCAACATGCCCTATGCAAACTGTGAGTCAAGCAGACATGAAAGTAGTCTTGATTCTACTCAGGCCGAGACAACAGAAGTGACAGTCAGCGAGCCCCCAGGGCCATTACCCTCAAAGAGTACACCCCAGCTGTCCCGCGCGGGTATACAGTTATGACAGCCAGACTTCAAGATGCCCACCACTCAGTGGCATATGACATCAGTCCTGTCCTGTGCCTGTACCATCCTGCTCCAATCTGTACTCAACACACTCATCGTGCTGATGCCAGAAGCATCACAGACACCAAAATGCTATTCAACAGCACTGTCACAGGCATCGCCAGCCTTCTCTATGCACTAGTCAAACAGCGTGCTGCAACTCTGATGCTGCAGCTGCGGTGCTTAAACACTGCAAAAAAAAAACTGAATCAATCAGCAAAATCAACATGATTCTCAGTGCAACGTTTCAACAGGTAACTGCCTGTCACCAGATTTGAGGTCACTGTTATTTTGCTTCCTGGGCCGCCACCACAAGCCACATACGCCAACCTTGGCATATTATCATCAACAGCCGGAACAAGCAAACTCACAGGTGGCACAACCCATCAACATCGATTAATTTGAACTCACAAGATCAGCATGACAAAGCAGCACTGAAAATTCTACTCCTGTGATTGTGCGTCTTCATTGTCTGCCATACACGGCTTGAACTGATCGTGTTTCTGGCTCAGCACATTCAGATGTGAAGTTTCCCAATCAGGCCCCCACCAGCCTCCCAAACCAGCCCGGCTGAAGCAGTGAAGCTGAAAAAACACCCCCACAACCCATATTACCTCCGACTTTGTTTGCTCGTTCTGCGCATTGAGCCTGTGATTGCTCCCCAGACGGGCGAGGCCACCCATGTAATTTCCCAGATGTTAATAGTGGAGTTTAACCAAGGCTCTCCGACTCCTGTTGACAAAAGCATGAAATAACTCACACACAAGCCTAGTGCACAACTCGCAACTTCACACTGCAGCAGGTGTGAACGGCAAACCTTGAAGCAGCATGCTCCCTACACCATTTCCAAGCCAGCCCCTGGACGTCTGCTGAAGATCTTACGTGGTGCCAGGCACTGCAGCATGTGGTCGTTGGGTCTCAGGTCAAGAAGCGCTTGCTCTGGAGGATGGGGACAGTGGACGGCAGGTATCCAGCAGCAGTCACACTCGTGATTGTGAAGGAGCAGCCGCAGCTGCTCACCATCATTCTTCTGGAGACTGATCTTGCCACGCCTGTTGCTGCAGCAACTGTCGTACTGTATGTGAACTGAGGGGTTGCATCCAGCGTCGTCCACCTTACGCGGAGACTTGCACCGTTCACGTTGCTGCTGCTGCCGACCCTCTAGGAATAGGAGCTACGCAACAGTGCTTTGGTGAGCTCTGTGCGTAAGTTTATGGGCCAAGGCAGCCGAAGCGACTATCAGCGATCCAGGGCCGTTACTCTCGAAGAGTAACCCCCGGCACGCCCGGAATTTCCGCTAGGATAGCCAGGTCATCTGGGCCCTACCAACCATTGCTCAATGGAATGGTGGCTTATGGCCCGACCTTTTGCCTTACCTTTAGGGGCGCCCGTGGGAGTCAAGCGTGCGTGCACCTCGGTGGATCACGTTAACTACCTTCTACCCCATACGCGCCTTCCTACCGAGCATAGCCCGTACCAGTTTTTAGCGCTTGGCCCCCATTTCATCGGCTAGCACAGTAGGCCTAGACCTACCGCCACTGGTTCCTAACCGCGAGGGGGCGACACCGGCGGGATTTGAACCCGCACCTCCCAGTCCGAAGACCGGTGCTCTAACCAATTAAGCTACGGCGCTCATGCCGACCCTCTTGATAGTGATAGTGGCGTTGCATGTGACGTTCAGCCCAGCTTTGGTTGGGATGCACTTGCGGACTTTGCTGTTACGGCTAGGGTGCCGTCACGGTATAGAAATCGGCTGCTCACACAACAGCCTTTTATTGCCTGGCATACTGTGTTGCGTGGCAATGGTTTGTGTGTGGTGCGGCGGTGATGGCCTTCTTCTCACTGTGTGTACGTGCTTTCTCTGTGAACTTCTGACACGCCAGAGCTAGCCGTCTTGCTTTGCAGGAGCTGTGAGTTGCCGTGTCGCTGCTGCAAAATGTAGTTGTGCGGCCCTTGCAGCAGCTGGCTTGTCCTCTGCTCTCTCTCCCTAGTTTGTCGCCTCAGACCGCCGCCTGCCAGGCTGTGTTGCTGCTGGTGGGTGATGTTCTGTGGATTCAGCCCGCCCGCTACACTGCATAAAGTGCAGCTTGCTGTCACTGACACTGTTTACACTAGTCCTTTGTTGCCTTTGTTTAGCATCAACACTGCGTGTGCTGTGACTGACGGCTTTGCCTGCAAGGCCATATGTCAAGTTACACACACAGAGAGACTTTCTGGGGTGAGTCTCCTTGAGTGACAGCCTGTTTTGCTGAGTCATCTGCGACGTTCCAGATTTTCGGGTGTTCGTTGCAACGTAGTTGCCTGTGCACACCGTGTAACCCCTCTTCTTCTTCGGTTGGCCCCGCGATGACAGCAGAGGTAACCCTCAGCGAAGCCAATGGTGCAGGGCTGCAAGCAGGGCAACAAGCAGATGAGAGGTCAGCTGGCAGCAGGTCAACGGTCATGTGACGCTGCGTCTTTTCAGGTGTCTTTGCAATGCACACAGCACAAGCGGCTCTGCGGACAGGTGGCTGTACTCTGCCCTAACCACGATCACACTTGCGGTTGCTGCTGCTGCTGGTGCTGCCGCTCAGTGCAACTCCTAGTCAAGCAATGCATCAAGGTATTTTGTTTGTTTTGCCTGAAAGCAGGAGCCGCCTAAACTGGAATACTAGTCGTGACTAGTCGTGAACAGGAAGGCAGTGCAGCAGCAGGAGGCATTCATGGCTGGTGTGCATGCTTCCGTATGACACCTACAGTAGTCGCTACATAGCCCGCTGCTGCAACGTACAGTTGTACAACCTGTGGAGGCCAGGCACTGTGTGCAGCTCAGCTGCTGCAGCAGTGCTTGTGCAAATGTCACAGCCCACGGTGCCAGTATTCCATTGCTTGCTCTAGCTTGCTGATACGCTGTCGACAGTGTCAAAATTCAGGTATCTGCAGCTGCAGCTGGCAATGCTATATAGCTACAACACCTGCAGTGCTGCATGCAGGCTATGCTTTGTCGCGCTCGCTCACTTTCCCTGTGATGGTGGCAGGCCCGGCTGCAGCAGTGAAGCTGAAAAAGTTGGCCACCCCTCGATGGATGACAAGGCCAGTGCCAGTGCCGGCGCTGACGCCTGTGCCGGCTGGGCCCCCCGTTGTTGACATGACGTTGATGGTCAGCGGTGTAGCTGAGGCCGAGCTGTTGCCGTTGACTGCAGGCACGTAACCAAGCTTGGGAACTCCTTGCAGTGGATCGCTTCTTCCAAGAATGGCTGTGTCATCTTCAGTCTGCACGGGCGTTGAACGCGGCAGTGACATGCTGAGACAGACGTTATGTGGAGGCTGTACGTCACACTGTCAGGTTCTTCACTTCAGCTGGCGCAGGCTGCTGCAGCGTTGAGGTTCAGCTGAGCTTGCAGCCAACCACATGCAGCACTAACAGCACATGAATACTGATGCCATCCCAGTGGGTTGTGCTCAGCTGATGTACACCCGCACAGGCAGCAGATGTGTCCTCTCTTACAAGAAGGCCAACATGTGCACCGTGCAGCTGTTGCTGCATTCAACATGCTCTGTACAGAGCCCAGCAAGTTGCGGCTCGCCCCGCTAGGCTGTGCATGTATGCATGTAATGCATACGGTCGTACAGGTGACAGCAAGGCTGAGCATAGGAGATTCATCGACGATTGCCAGCCATCGACAAACCACCCGCTGCAAAGACTTTCTTGCCAGCAAATAACTGCTAGATCTCCTGGGCCGGCTGGACACAAGCTTACAGCAGCATTGCGCTGATGTGTGGTCTGCTTGCATCGCATCATGTTGCAAGCACATGTGCAGATGCTGCCGAATGCGTAACATACCTAAGAGTTGTGCTCATAGGTACTGAGCTGCTCAGCAATAACAGTAAGGCACGCGGCACCTTGTTGGTGACGCAACATCAACACTTCACGGTTGCTGCCTGCAGGCACGACCACGCTCTTGTAATACAGCTGGAGCTACGCCATGCTGCCAGCTGAGGTTCTACTTACGTTATTGGCCCCTGTGTATTCGCCCTTACTCCACTGCCTCATGCGTGCTTGGCCGCCTCTAGCTGGAGCCATGATCTGCAGCAGGGCATGCGTATCAGCATACAGCACATGTCACAAGGCAGTCTATGCCTGCAGGAATGGCACTACTGGCAATGCAAGAAGCACTGCTGAGCAGCGAAACCACTAGCTTGAGGAGCAGCCGTACACTACTAGTGATGACACTCTGCCTGGTACAATTGACAGAACTAGCTCAAACACTGTACGGCCACGCGTACAGTACGCGCGACAGTGACTGCGATTGCAGACCCTGCATGATGTGCGGTGATTTGCACCGCCCGCTCCTGCTGCTGCTCAATCGCCAATTCAGCGAAGCATTCGGCATTCAAAGTGGCTGCTCAAAACTGCGGCTGCAGCTGCCGGTGCTTGGAATTCCCCTAGCTGCAAAGCTGTGCAAACTGCGGCTGCAGCTGCTGGTGTTTGTAGGATGCTGTGTAAACGCGGCTTATGCGCTCAGGACCCCTCTGCTCATCAACACACAGTGCTCATACATGTGCTAATTGGCTTACTAGGTTGAAAATCTGTCTACACATGCACATGTGATGTGTGCCAGTGCTAGCGTGCTTACCGGCGACCACCCATCATCGTGGCCGCTGTACATTTCGTTGCCCCACACCGCGTCATGGCTAAGGCCCAGGACGTGACCGGCTTCTGCAACATCATCATGGCCATCATAATCATCATCAGTAACAGCAGCACCAACAATGACATGACGCACTCTGTTGTGCATAGTGGATCACAATATACTTAGCCACGTGTGCGCATCCGCTGACTGATGCGCGGCAGCGCCCGCGTGCAAAGCAAGCTGTAGTGCCAACTCATCTGGTGTGTTGTGGCCTGCACTGTGTGCTGCTGCTGCTGCTGCTGCTGCCAACCGTGATGGACGTGCTGCGACTACTAGTACTCTGGTCATGTCTGCAATTGCAGATGGACAAACCTGTGTGATGTACCTGCTGGGTTTGAGCATTGCACATGCCGGCTTTGAAACTGAGTGCAGCGCAATGCAAACATGTGGCACCTGTCAGGTTGAGTTGCAGCGTTTGCTAACGCACTCTGGTGGATGCTCCGTGTGTTATGGTGTCCGCAACAAGTTGGACGTCTCCATTCCAGCAACCCTGTGGCACAAAAGAAGTACATGGTTATGTCAACGCCATAAACCCATGGGCTGGCCTGTTCTGTCCTTGTGCACTCACGATGTTGCTGCATGCTCACGCTTGCCCTTGTGGTGAGAAGAGGAACCTTAGGTTTTAGCTATAACCTTTGGGTCATGTGCGGTGTGAAGAAACGCATGCCACAATGGGCGCGAGGCTGTTAGTACAGCACTGTCAAATGCACCATGCATAAACCTTGCAGTTATGCCTGACTGCACTGGAATCATCACACTGGCAGTATGTGACACATGCTGAATGCATGCCGGCAACTGCAGGTGTGCAATGATTCTATCGGATACCCTCAAAGTTTCTACAATGCATCTTGTACTAGAGGCTAAGCAGCAAACACCAGTGGTGTGGTGGCGGTGCAAGTGCCGTTGCTGCCAGCCGCTGGTTTCTACAATCTATCTATATATAAGAAACAACTTTGCCGGTCCTGTTTTCGGGGAAAAACGGGCGCGGCTCGCGCCGGCAGGCCGCCAGCACGCCTTCATTGTAAACAGCTAAATTAGGGGCATCGTTCGTTCAGGGGCCCGCGCCCGGATGGTGGCCCCTGCCGGGAGAACAGGCTGCGGGAGACCCTTCGAATGCCTTTTTCTCGCAAACGGCGCAACTTCACCTCTAATGTCCGCTCCGCTGGAACGATGCTCATCGCACAATCTATCGTCTCAGAGAGCGTCGGCCCCATCGGAGGGCGCCTGTGGATGTCCACAAGTGTGTCCACTTGCTGAAACCTGGGATGCCGTCCTGTAGGGTGCCGTACGTAGTGCAACGATGATGCACACAGCAGCAGCGACAGGCGGTGGTCACCTTTCAGTCACTTGTGGCACACCAGACGTCGCTGGTATTGCTGCATGCAGCTAGTGTGTAGCGCTGATGTTTGGCTGGCGAGCGCGTGCACTGCACAGGCTGCGGCACATCCGCAGTGCCTCCAGTTGCAATGCGCGGGGGCCCACGTCCCTTGCAGACTGTGCTGCACAGAGGAGCCCTTACACAATCGTTGTGTATGCAACCATACAGCAGCCACTTGTGCAAGCAGTGCCCAGAGTACCAGTAGGGTTGCGCTGTCCCAGCAGAAGTCACAGCATGCATATGGCCATATGCCTTGGCATCATCACACCAACAGCAAACATGCTGCACGCACACTTTGTGCCGCCGAAACTGAGTGCACCAACTGCTGCGCTGCACAGAGCCCTTCCAGCACGTACCTTGTCGAATGGAGGAGTGAAAATTAACGATTTGTTGTATGCCTTGTTCCACCAAGTGTCAGTCACATTGCAGCCATTAAAGTTCAGCCTGTAAAAGCAAACAAAGAGCAGTCACATAAAGCATGTTTGACTGTCGAGAAGGATGGTGCCCCTGCCGAGCTGCCGAGAAGGATGGTGACAGAGCAGGCCATGAAACATTGGCACGAGGTCACCGCCCACCAACATGTCCAGGGTGGACACTGCAGCGCACACACGACATTTCTGTATACACTGTTGACTCCTGACCGCTGCGTACTTAGCAGCTAGAGGCTGATACACAAACTCCCATAAAGTCTTACAGAAGAGTGCCCTGTGTATGCCAAGCCTGTGCACCAAAGTTAGCCCCTATAGGTCTAGCTAGACATCCTGCTGCAGTCAGTCAGTTGCACGCGAAACATTCGCATGTCAGGCACAAGCCATACGCCCATCTATCATCCTCACCACAGCGTTGGCCTACGAGTCGGAAGGCTTGAGAGGTTGAACGCCTGCTCAAAGCTAGGGTCCAGGAAAGCAGAGGACTGCTGCAAGCTGACAGAGCTCGCAGCAGCAGCGCCAAAGGAGCTGGCACCGCTCACACTGGCGGCTGGCAGCTGCGCAGAAGCCTGCTGAGTGTGCGCATGTTCTGGCGATGTCATGCGGCACGCGTACAGCAGGACATTATCCCCAGCATAGTAACCCTGCAGGCATCAGCACTGCTGTGAGAGTGTACACACTCTGAGAACGGCTGTACGCGCCAAACGCGTCCGCGCCTGTGAAAAGGCCGTTTTCTAAGTGACGGGTCTCCTCTAACAAGGGCCTTAGGCGGGAACTTGATGCAGCACCAGTTGCGCAAGGAACAGAAATGACGTGTGTGTGTGGGTTATACCCCTGCAGAACACAGTCGAGTGTGGTGGTGCGAGATTTATTGCACTGTAGCGAGGGTTGGCAGCCAACTGGAGACAGTGCAATGAATCAAGCAACACCACAGGAGACGTGTTCTGCAGTGGTTTCACCCACTTATGCCACGCACAGGAAAGTGACAGTGCACTGTAGAATGTAACACTGCACTATAGACAGTAACAGTGCACATTAGAAAGTAACAGTGCACTATAGAAAGTAACAGTGCACTATAGAAAGTAACACAGACAAACCAACAAAAAAACACAGACACAAACAGGTTCCTCCCTGCCAGGGTGGCCAGGGTGGCCAGGATGGCCAGGACGACCACTGCCAGCCCCTTAGACACTGCTGCCAGGGTGGCCAGGATGGCCAGGATGACCACTGCCAGCCCCTTAGCCTGCTGCTAGGGTGGCCAGGATGATCACTGCCAGCCCCTTAGCCTGGCCACCCTGGCAGCAGGCTAAGGGGCTGGCAGTGGTCATCCTGGCCATCATGGCCATCATGGCCACCCTGGCAGCAGGCTAAGGGGCTGGCAGTGGTCATCCTGGCCATCCTGGCCATCATGGCTACAGCGTGCAGTTACCCAGCTGCAAAGCTGTGTGCCTTGTATGTTTTCTATAGTGCAATAGTAACTTCAGGTGAAACTATAGAAAGTAGCAGAAATATGCTCTGTAGTGGTATAAGGGACGCATGATGTGCCTACGTATACATGCATGCACAACTTCAAATTGCTTGAGGGCACAGCTAGTCACAGTCAGACGGTGCGTGCCCTGCCCCTGCAGCAAAGAGTGCTGGTAACGAAAACAGCGCTGAATCATGAGTCACTTCAAGTGGTGACAAGTTCAGGGACTACTGGTCGCATTCACCCTGATGCTGTTCAGTCATGCCTAGGGGGTCTAACCCCTCCTTTGATCGCTCCTCAACATCACCAGCCTACTTATCAGTGGTTTTGTGATCTTGCAAACTGATCTTGCGGCAGCAGCTGTGCCAGGCATTTGCGTTCCGTCTACCCACATTCAGCGCTGTACCTCGGCTTGCATAGATGCTGAAGTTGGTGTGCCAGGCATGAACGATACCAAGCGTCTTCATAGTCTGACGCTTACCAGTTCAGGGTCGCTGTCAAGCTTCTTAGCAAGTTCACGTGCTCCCCCACTCCAGCCAGCTTGCAGCAGCAGACTGTCCACCTGACGTGTTTCCAATGAGGCCAAGTACGCCGCTGCCCCACCATATTCAGCGAAATCGAAGATCACACCGTCGGTGTTGGCTGGCTGGACTGGGCGGGCCGTTCTGATGTCAGCACTCGCGTTGGTTCGTACCTGTAGCAGCTGCAGCTGGTCCGGGGCCCCTCGGCCGTGTGCAACACGCACCAAGCGGAGTAACAACATAAAGCAGACTAACATGATTACGGTGTACGTATTAGGGCTCGTGATCGTCCTATGAAACGCTGTTGGTACTACAAAGCAGACGATGATGGCAGAGAGCCCAGCACGTGCCGAGCGTTTGGCGATGGCTGATCTGTGCCTTCTGATCTAGCTGATCTGTCATTCCGAGTGAACATGACTACCGGCGTACCGTCATACGCTGTGTCACCCGTGTTGCAGTTTTGGTCCTTCCTGACCTGACAGTGTCCACATGTTCCTTCAAAGTTGCAGGTCGTTTTGGTCCATTGACCTGCAGTTGCACGGATCCAGTCGAGATTGGTACTTTCTTGCCAGACCGGAGTAGTCAGCCGCAACTGCAACATCAGCAGTAGCAGCAACGCTGCTGTAGTAGTGCAAGTTTGCCTTGCAACTGTCTGGAAGCGAAGTATGAAGATTATGATTATGAGGATTTCTGGGAACTGGAGCACGCTACATCACTTGGTGTGCATGCTGAACTTACCAGTACCTGCCTATTGTGTACAGCACTAGCAGTACTGCTGACGTAACCCCATGGCATACTCCGCCACCAGCGCCGTAGGTTTAATTACACTGCTGCACCTTGACCAGACAATAGCATACAGTAGCTGTCCCGTCACACATGAGCACAGTTCTACTGCCACAATACAACCATGCCACTGTACAGCACCTCCAACACCACCAATTTACCTCATGCCATGACAGTGTCATGCCACCTTGGAGTGATGAATCAGGTATGCTGCAGGTTGAACACCCAGCCAATGCAACAACCCAAGCAACTTGCAAACCTTGAGACCAGCCAGCTGCAGCGTCAACGAAAACGGCATCAAATGCCAAACACATATCATACCCAAGACCCACCACCACTGCCCGTGCGGACACAACTACCGGGTGTACTAGTAGACATGTGTCACACTTATTAGCCGTCATCTTCATCTGCAGCAGCTTCTCCCCCAGCCTCACCCTCCTCTTCTGCACTTGACGCCTCCAAAACCAGCAGATCCGGTCCGGCTGTCGCACCGCCAAACTTGCTGTTGCGCAGCCGCGGCCGCAGCTGCCAACCTTCTAGCACAGCCTGCCGGTACTTGAGGAGAGTCAGCTCCTTGGACTTGGCTTCAATCATCACGTCAACCTGGCCCTCCAGGCCATATAGGTTGATGGGGCCGTCGATGTACTCTGCAGGCGCAGCAGCAGCAGCAGCAGCGGCACAGTAGGGTGTCATGCGGTATAAGGGCAACTTTGCAGAATAAGAGACACAGCCGGTGATACACTGACAT